>VMDO01012575.1:10439-61779 GCA_007922755.1 Pedetes capensis | reverse complement strand
TGTTGTTAGGTGCCATCGAGTCGGTATCCAACTCATAGTGACCCTCTGTACAACAGGGGAAACACTATTGTCAGTGCTTCTCTGCTGTTCATAGGGTTTTCAATGGCAGATTGATTTTTGGGAGGGGGTTGCCAGGTCCTTCTCCCAGCCTACAGCTTCTGGTGTTCCCAGGCGGTCTCCCATCCAGGTACTAACCAGGCCCGACCTTGCTTAGCTTCCGAGATCTGACGGGATCAGATACCACAGGGCTATAGCTGCAGGCATTTGACTTTGAGTGTTCCTTAAAGCAAGTTCTTCATTTGAACCTCAGCTTCATCTGTAAGATGAATAACTATCTTCCAGGATTGTTGAGAAAAAAAAAAAGATAATATGCGTAATGTACTTGGTACTCAATAAATTGTAGCTATTATTGTTGCTATTACTCATTGTTTATAACATGTATGATACTGTATATTTTGATATAATAATAGATAATGTAGAAACAAGGAAATTGACTTGTGAATGAACTTTTAGGATACAACCCAAATGGGTAAATAGGTTGGCAAAAGATACTGGCTTATATTAATAATTCATTACCTTTTTATGGACAATGAATCTTTTTCACATCCAAAATAAATTACTATTTGGAGATCTTTTATGTGCTAGTCACAAAGTTTACTAGAGAGACAAGATGTTGTCATTTTCCAAGAAAGGTGTATTATAGAGGGTGTGAAATCTGGTATTTAAGGCAGAGATAGAGAAATTTGTAAAGCTACAATGGCTCCTGAAAAGTGAAAGAAAGGTTTATGCATGCTGTGCATTTTGGTGTTAATTATTGTGGCCCTAGAAGTCAGAGAAAGAGAACTGAAAAGATGGAGGGCAGAGAGAATTCCTAAATGCACTTGTGTGTGCACGTGCACACATGTGAGTGTTTTTAACAGCAGTTGACAGAGAAAAAGGGTATTTTCTGTCACATATAAACAACTGTGTTTGGAATGGGGAGAATGCAAAAATAAATAAGCCACATAGCCTCACTTTCTAGAACACTGCCTTCTGAAACAAGGCAGAATTGCCTTTGTGTTGAGAATTAAACTCTATATTCAATAAGACCTTGTTAGGGTATGGCTAGCACCAATTGCCCCTGTGGCTCAAAGCAATACATATATATATATATATATATATATATATATATATATATATATATATATGTATAGTCTAAATACCCCAGGTTATAATTTTTTTTGTATGTGTGGTACTGGGGGTTGAACCCAGGCCTCGTGCTTGCATGCTCTGCAAGTGCTGGACCACCAAGCTGCACCCTCAGCCCATTTTTTTACATTTTTTTTGAGACAGGGTCTCTAAGTTATACAGACTGCCTCTGGTCTCGAACTTGCAATCCACCTGCCTCTGCCTCCCAAGCCTCTGGGATTACAAGCGTGTGCCACCGCACCCGGCCCCAGATTATAATTTTAAAAACCCATAACTGCTTCTTCTCTGGGCCAGAGCAAATCATGAGGAGGAATTGTATGCTCCTCAGGTTCTGCCTCTTCTTCATACATGGGGCAGACCAACCTCAGCACGATTGGGAATAAGATAGCCAGCAGTTCCCGAAAAGAGCAAGGAGTAGACCATCCTGGCCTCCAGGCTATCTATCAGGCTTCAGGAGACCAAGGCTTCCACCTATTCCTCACAGTTTGCCAAAGCTAGAATAGTTCCAGAGACATTCTTGTCTAGGCCCTACATAAGACATAAAATGGGGACCCAATAACATAATTGCTAAATCTTTGCCTACTTAGTGCTATGTATCCATATACAGAGGATGCCAAAAGTGTATAGATATCTTAGGATGAAAGCTTTTCATTTTCCTGTTTTAATGTGTTGGCGCTATGGTGGCTCACACCCATAATCTCAGCAACTCGGAAGGCAGAGGCAGGAGGATCACATGTTCAAGGCCAGAGGTACCCTGTACAACTTAGAGAGACCCTGTCTCAAGATAAAAAAAAATTAAAAATGAGCTAAGGATGCAGCTTAGTGATAGTTGTTGTTGTTGTTGTTAGGTGCCGTCAAGTCAAGTCCGACTCATAGCGACCCTATGCACAGCAGATGGAAACACTTGCCGATTCTGCGCCAGGCAAACGATCTTATTTATGTTTAAGCCCATTGTTGCAGACACTGTGTCAATCCATCTGGTGGAGGGTTTTCCTCTTTTGCGTTGACCTGCCACTCTTCCAAACACGATGTCCTTCTCCAGGGATTGTTCTCTCCTGACTACATGTCCGAAATATGTAAGACGCAGTTTGGCCATTATTGCTTCCAAGGAGCACTTGTAAAGCATGCATGACATTCATTCCCCAAGTACTCGAAAAAAATGTGTGGCACTAGCATTCATTTGATTAACACCTTCTTTTGAGTAAATGTCATGCTACACATTGCTACTTTAATTCGGTTCAACTTCAAAAAGGAATACATAGATAACATCTTTTAAAATGTGCATATATTTTTGGTACCACAGGTATACAGTAAGCATTATGGAGTATTTCCTTTTTTTTCAGGTATTAGGGTGTTGAACTCAGCCTTGTGCATGCTTTGTAAGCACACTACCACTAAGCTGCATGCCCAGCCCATTTTTTACTTTTTATTTTGAGACAGGGTCTTGCTATGTTACACAGGCTGCCTCTGGCCTCCAACTTGGCAATCCTCTTGCCTCCACCTCTTGAATCATTGGAATTATAGATGTGAGCCACTGTACCCAGCTTGAAGTATTTCCTCATTTAATATGTATAATGACTCCATAAGATAGGACCATTTCCATTGAACTGTATATGCCCTGCCTTCAACAGTGACACCAATTGACTTCACGAAGCAACAGCAATGGTAGACCTAAGACTCAGTTACCTTTTTGGCTCCCTCTCAACTGGAGAAATGCTCAAGATTCTTCAACAGTTGGGATGGAAAGACCTCAAAGTGGAGATACTGAAATTCCTAATAATTAGAGAAGGAGGAGCCCAAACAATTAATTGAAGAAATAAAAGCATGTGACCATATTTTTACCCAGACTTTGTGAAGCAGGTCAGATGACTCACATGGAGTCACTGGCAAGCCTCAGCTGAAACTCTAAGTCACCCCCATCACATTTTCTAGTGTTTATTGGCATATTCTACATGTTTAATTGATGCTAGATATGCAGAGTGTAGATAAATGGAGGAGAGAAATAAGAAAGGAAGGAATACAATTGGCTCTGGGGCAGCCATCTCCCAAAGGAAAGGGTGATCCTTTTAGAATGGGAGAAGGTATTAGTTAGAAAAGGCATGTTCATGTTCAGTTTCCAGTAGCTTCATATTTGGATCAAAAGCCCTACACTTTTGATCATGCAAATCATAGAAACTAAGCCTCTGGATTGGTGGGGGTTATCAGATGACAGACTATTCCCCCCTGAGGAGCCATAGTTTAAATTCAAGGTTGAGGAGACACATGTGATTTTTGCTTAGAAGAAGAAAATGAGGATTGTTTTGTTGTTGTTGTTATTGTTGTTTGCAGTCCTGGAGGTTGAACCCAGGGCCTGGCGCTTGTATGCTTTGCAAGTGCTGGACCACTGAGCTGCACCCCAAGCCCTTTTTGTGGTGTGTGTGTGTGGTACTGGGGGTTGATCCTGGGGCCTCACGCCTGCATGCTTTGCAAGTGCTGGACCACTGAGCTGCACCCCCAGCCCTTTTATTTTTTTTCCTTACTTCCTGAGACAGGGTCTCACTAAGTTACATAAACTTCCTCTGGTCTCGAAATTGCAATCCTCCTGGCTCTGCCTCCCAAGCCGCTGGGATTACAGAAGTGTACCACCACGCCCAGCTTTTTTTCCTACTTTTTGAGACAGGGTCTCACTAGATTATGCAGACTGCCTCTGGTCTTGAACTTGAGATTCTTCTGCCTCTGCCTCCTGAGTCGCTGGGATTATAGGCGTGCGCCACCATGCCTGGCTTTAAAAGTGAGGACTGTTAGAGTGAAGCTTTGGCCCAAAGTCCTGAACCTTACATGTACAAGGGCCTGGCAAGACCATGGATGTATAACTTGTTGTTGTTGTTAGGTGCCGTCGAGTCGGTATCCGACTCATAGCGACCCTCAGAGGGTTTTCAATGGCTGACTGTTTCGGGATTGCCTTGGGAGTGGATTGCCAGGTCCTTCTCCCACTTTTGCGGTGCTGGGAATTGAACTCGGGACCTCAGAGACTGCAGTGCAGCGCTCTACCAACTGAGCCAAATCCCAGCCCCATGGATGTGTAACTAGATGACAATAAAACTTCCTTCTACCTAATTGAAGATTTCAGAACCCCAGCCATCACATGTGAACGTGTTCCCTATTTGTCATGCAAGTTCCTATTATGTAAAAAAAAAAACCGTAGTGCCATACCAAAGCCATATTCCCAAATGGCTTTCTTTTATTTATTTTTTCTCAGTGGTACTAGAGAGTTGAACCCAGGGCTTCATGCATGCTCTTTTGCAAGCACTTAACCACTAAGCTGTACCCACCCCAGCCCATTTTTTTACTATGTATTTTGAGATAGGGTCTCACTAAGTTACACAGGCTGCCTCTGGCCTTGAACTTGTGATCCTCCTGCCTTCATCTCCTAAGTCACTGGGAGTAAAGGCATGTGCCACTGTGCTCGGCTCCAATGGGCTTTTTAAAGAGAATTTCATTTGCAGAATCTGTTCAGTTGGACATTGTCAAATATATACTTAAAAGCTATTATTGTTGTTGGGTGCTGTTGAGTAGGTTTCCCACTCATAGCAACCTGACATATAACAGGCAAAACAGTTAATGCTTCTCTGCTATTCATAGGGTTTTCAATGGCTGATTGTTTTTGGGGAGTGGGTTGCTGCGTCCGTCTCACAAGCCTACAGCACCTGGTGTTTCCAGGCGGTCTCCCATTCAGGTACTAACCAGGCGTGACCCTGCTTAGCTTCTGAGATCTGACGGAATCAGATGCCACACTGGGATGGCTACAGGCTATGAAAGCTATTAGGTACTATATAAAATATATAATGCAAATATTACTTGAGTGCAAAAATAGCAGAACCTATACCAATGCCATGTACCTCATTGACTGGTAATAACTAAACAGATCAGATTTAGAACCACATATCAAGAATCACCAAAAGGTATCACAAAATCTCATCCCTAAGTCTCATAGTATTAAGTTTGCACTTACCTCTGAACATAATTTTTAATCCTGATTTAGAATCAGAATATTTTTGTCTTTTTGAAGATAGAGACTAAAAAAAGTAGATCTTACAGTTTATCATAGGTCTGGTACATATAGGAATCACTTGATTCTTTTTTTGTTTTGATTTTGTTTGTGCTTTTTGAGACAGGGTCTTGCTGTGTATCCCAGGCTGGCCTTGAACTTGATATGTAGCCCAGGCTGGCCTCAAACTCATGATCCTCCTACCTTGGCCTCCCAAGTGCTGGAATTACAGGGGTGTGCCACCATACCCAGCTGAATTGCTAGATTCATGAACTGGGTCATGCTGGTAGAATCCCTCCATGCAGCTGGTACAAAACCCTCACTAGCAGACTTCTATGGAGCGAAGGAAAAAAATAGGCCCAGAACATGGCTCAACACCAAGAAGTATCAATTTTTCATTTAGTTAAATATGGTATGTGTGTGTGATGAAGTGACAAGCATCATTAAAAGCAATAAAACATTGTGATCCTTAGCACTGCAAAGAAAGAAGGAAGGAAGGAGGGAAGGAAGGAAGGAAGGAAAGGAAGGAAGGAAGGAAGATGGATATTTATGCATTGACAGGGAATGTGTTCTAAGATATTTCACTGAATGCAAAGCAAGTCACAAAATAATATGTATCCATGTTATATGTTGTTGTTGTTGGGTGCCATTGAGTCGTGTCTGACTCATAGCAACCCTTATAGGGTTTTCAATGGCTGATTGTTTCAGGATTGCCTCGGGAGTGGGTTGCCATGTTCTTTTCCCATTTTTGTGGTGCTGGGAATCGAACTCAGGACCTAAGAGCCTGCAGAGCGGCACTCTACCAACTGAGCTAAATCCCAGCCCATGTTATATGGTATATCATTTATGATTAAAAAGGGAGAATAGTAACTGTAGAAATAGATTATTACTGTGCTAACATGGTAGCCATTGTTCACATGTGGCTATTAAAATGCAAATGATAATTAAATAAAATTTAAAACAGCATATCAGTCACACTAGCCACATGTGGCTAAAGGGTACTTATACTGGACACTGCAAATATACATCACAGAAAGTCCTACTGGACAGCACTGGTCTTGAAGGATAAACACCAAGTTGTTAACTGAGTGACCTTTGGGAAAAAAAGATGGTATTTGGAGAGAAGACATGAAGGCTTGTTTTCTCCTATGTCTGTTATTTTAATTATTTTTACAATGAGAAGACACTCACATAATACATAATGTAAAAATAAATTTAAAGAAGTATTTCATCTTCTGTGAATTCTGAGTTGCAGAAAATTTAAGCAAGGCCCAGCTGTCCCAAATGTTGGGGAGTGGGGTCACAGGAAAAGAAGAGTATCTTGAATACTAACCACTATTATCTACAACTATTAAATGGATATGATTCCCAGGTATATGGAACATTTAGAACTCATTTGAGCCTTTAAAAAATTAAATTGCTGTCATGATATCTACCCATTATTCATTTTTTCAACATCTTATACTACTTGCTGTGTGCCAGGCACTGTTCTAGCTTCTGAGAATATAACAGAGAACAAAACATACAAAAAATGCTGCCCTCATAACACTTAAAGGTAATAAATAAACAACAAAAAAGAATGCAAAATATGTAGTATGTTAAAAGGTGATTAAGTACTAGAGAAAAAAATAAGGCGCGAAAGAGAAATAGAGAGTATAGGGGGTATAACTGTAAATAGGATAATCAAGGAAGTTGACATATGTGTATAAATTTAAAGGATCAGTTGAGCCACATGGAGAATGATCTGGAGAAAGGACATTCCAGGCAGAGAAAACAGTAAGTGCAAAGTCCCTGAGGCAAGAGTGTGCCAGACTTGTTCCAGGAATAGCTAGAAGGCAGGTATGCCTGAAGGAATGAGGAAATAGGAAAAGTAGTAGGAAATGTAGTCAGAGAGGTGAGATACAAAGGAAGTAGATAAGAGGTACCAAGGATAGGGGCTTTTAAAACTAGTTTCCCCTATAGGGAGATGGGAGCCATTAGAGGGTTTTGAAGAAGGCATGATCTGACCTACTGTAGCTTTCACAGAACCACCTGGTTGATGTGTTGAGGTCAAAGGTAGAAACAAGAAAACCACTGAGGTGTCTGGTATAATACTCAAGTAAAAGAAGATAGAGTGACCAGGCAGCAGAGGTGGTGAGAAGTGGTCAGCTTCTGGACAGATTTTGGATAAATAAAATTTGGAATAGATTGCCCATAGAGTGTGAAGGAACGAGAGGAGTCAAGATAATTCAAAAGTAACTGGTTTGAAGAACTGGAAAGACTGCTGTTACCGTTCTCCAGGACAGGGAAGACACTGCAAGAAAGGGTCTGGGGTGGGAGGGATAGAAGTGGAAAGATCAGGAATTTCGTTCTCATTTGCTTTGACATGCCTGTTAGACCTCCAAGTGGATGTCAGACAAAGAGTTGGATGGAAAGTCTGGAGTGTGGAACAGCTGGAGATACGGGTTTAAGAAATCGACAGACTATAAATGATATTTAAAGGGATTGGACTAAATTCCCTCATTCAGCTATGGGCTTGAGTGCAGGTAGAAGAGAGGTTCAGGTTGTCAAATGAGGAGATGCATGTTTATGCTCAGTGTCTCGCCACCCCTGGAAGCTCCAACAAAGCAAGAACTTGGTCTGTCATATTCATTGCCCTATCTCTAGTCCTCAACAGATAGTTGTTGAATGGCGCTGGAGAGAGAATGATTCCTGACAAAGACAGAAGCAAGCATTCAATTCAATGAGAAAATATGTATACTTATCAGTGTTTTATAAATTTTTCTTGTCATTATAATATATGTTATAGAAGACTTGGCAGGGTGGTTCATGGCTATAATCCCGGTGACTTGGGAGATGGAGGCAGGAAGACGGCAGGTTCAAGGTCAGAAGTAGCCTGTATAACTTAGATCCTGTCTCAAGATAAAAAAATGGGCTAAGGGTACAGCCCAGTGGTAGAGCACTTGTAAAGTATGTGCGAGGCCCTGGGTTCAACCCTCAAGTCCCACAAGGGGAAAAATATATACATATATATGTTGTTGTTGTTAGGTGGCATTGAGTCAGTGTCTGACTTGTAGCAACCCTACATACAATAGGCAAAACACTATTGTCAGTGCTTCTCTGCTATTCATAGGGTTTTCAATTGTGGATTGATCTTTGGGAGTGCATTGCTGGGTCCTTCTCCCAAGCCTACAGCATCTGGGGTTCTCAGGCAATCTCCCATCCAAGTACTAACCAGGTCTGACCCTGCTTAGCTTCTGAGACCTGAAGGGATCAGATGCTACAGTGCTATGGCTGCAGGCATACATATGCATATATAGATGTATATGTATATGTGTGTATGTAAATATAAATGTATATATACACACACACATATGTGATAGAAGAGTAGGGAAAACTAAGAGAGGAAAATAAAAGTCATCAATAATTCTACTTCCCAGAGACAAATGTTGCTAACCTTTTCTATGTTTAATTTCAGCTTTTCTGACAGGTCATGTATACAAATGAACAACTTTGGAATCTTACTACATAGAATTTTTTTCACTCACTATATCATCATTATTTTATCACATCATTTGAGTAGTTTTCAACCTAATTTTGAGAACAGTAAAACATTTTATCAAATAGAAATTCATAATATATATTTCTCTATTGTTGAATATTTAATTATTTGTATTTTATAATATAAGTAACATTCTAAACCTAATTCTGAACCTCTTATTATTTCCTTAGGATAGATGCCTAGGACATCCATTACATATCCATTACATATCCATTACATATGAATGTTTTAAAGATAACCATTTGAAAAATGTTTTAACATATAATGGTAAATTATCTTCTACAAAAGCTGTATCATTTATACTCACATTACAATGTATGAAGGCGCTAAACTTGCTGCCATCTCATTGGCATTGAGTATTATCTTTGTCAATTTTATAGTCCAAAAATGGCATCACACTGTTTCAATTTGCATTGTCTTGATTATAAGAGAGATTGAACATTTTTCAAATGTGTATGAGCCATTTGTATTTTCTTCTGAGAATAATCAATCCTTTGCCCATTTTTTCTATTCTTGAGAATAAGTATTTTAAAGTTGGTTAAAAGCAAAACAAAAGCACAGTTAAAAAGTTACCTGAAATATCTTTTTTTTTTTCTGTAGAGCTTGGGGGTGAACCCAGGGCCTCACACATACTTTACAAGTGCTCTACCATGGGGTTGTACCCTTAGCCCATTTTTTATTTTGTTATTTTGAGTTAGGGTCTCACTAAGTTATGCAGGCTGCCTCTGGCCTTGAACTCAAAATTCTCCCACCTTCACCTCCCAAGTTGCTGGGATTACAGGTGCATGCCAACATACCCAGCTTGAAATATCTTTTTAAAATGTATTGTCCAACTTTATTTAGAGTTCTCATGGAAGAACTCCATTTTCTAAACCAGTGTAAATACCTGAGTCTAAGTCAGGCTCATAATTACCACCCTTCTGGAGGTCAGAGATCAGAATTCTTACTATGCTCTGGGATATGGTCTGTCTTAAAACACTGACTGCCCACAACTATGACTCTCTCCCATATGGCTACCTTTGGAACTCAATGGCAATGAACTTCAAATAGCTAGAAGACTCCTAGTCCAATCATTAAAACCATTATTTCCTTGATTTTAAAATGTACATTTCTCCCTCATATTTTAATATCTCTGAGATTAGGAGGCATCTTCCAATAAATATTGTCTTAAATCAGTGTTGGCCATTTTTCACATTGTAATACATCTGAAATGGAAGTGCAGCTTACAGTTAACAGCATCTTAGATTCATGACATGTATAGATGCTGATACTAATAGAAAGTAATCTTTACCTAGACATAAGAAATTTTATACCCCAACTAATTTTTTCCTTAGTTGAGCTTAACCCATTAATGCACAGCGTCCTGTTTATAGGATAGGAGCAAATTCACTGATTATTATTTCTTGGAATTTATAACAGACTCAACACACATGTGCATATTGTCATACTATATCTCAACCTTATCTCCTGCCAACTGCTTGCTTTCATGTTTAATCTAATGGAAACTACAGTGTTGTGAACATTTCCTTATAGTGAGTTGTTGTTGTTGTTGTTGTTGTTGTTGTTGTTAGGTGCCATCGAGTCGTGTCCAACTCATAGTGACACTCATAGGGTTTTCAATGGCTTATTGTTTCGGGATTGCCTTGGGAGTGGATTGTCATGTCTTTCTCCAAAGTGAGTGAGTTACCGTTCTATAAATAGGATACTGTGTGCTGACAAGTTAAAGAGTTTTTAATGAACATCAATAACAATCACATATCATAGTCATATCCAACCTCCTTTCTCCAAAAACTTGAGATGACTTAAAAAGAATACATTTTTCCAAGTGTTGTCACATGTGCCTGTAATCCCAGACACTAGGGAGGCTGAGACAGAAGGATCACAAGTTCATGACCAGGGGCAGCCTATGCAATTTAGTGAGACCCTATCTCAAAATTAAAAATTAAAAAGGGGCTAGGGGTGCAGCTCAGTGGTAGAGCACTTGCCTAACATGCCTAAGGCCCTAGGTTCAACCTCCCAGTTCTGTAACAGTAGGTAGGTAAGTAAGTAAGTAGGTAGGAAGGAAGGAAGGTAGGAAGGAGAAAAACGGAAAGAAAAGGATAGTTGCAAGCTGGGTGCGGTAGTGCATGCCTGTAATCCCAGCAACTACTGAGGCTGAGAGAGGAGGATCATGAATTCGAGGCCCAGAGGCAGGGTGTGCAACTTAGCAAGACCCTATCTCAAAATAAAAAATGAAAAAAAGGGGCTGTGGGTGAGGCTCAGTGGTGGAGAGTTTATCTAGCATGTGTGAAGCCCTGGATTCAGCCTCCAGTACTGTAAAATAATCATAGTAGTAATAATAATAATAATTGCAAGATCAGAAGTGAAGAAGAAAAGAAAGAAAAAATGTTTATTTTTTTTTAGAATAGGGGTGAGGAGCTTGTCTAGCATGGTTGAGGCCCTGGATTTCTTCCTCAGCAGTGAGGAAAAAAAAAAGACCAAAGGTGAAACGAGTACACAAGATTGCATATCATGGTCTTTAGCATTTTAGAGAGGTGGACCATAAACATGGCTTCCACTTCAAGCATAGCAAAGAGAAGAATAAAGTTAACATTGTCCTAGGTGGGATGGTGCTGCATGCCTGTAATCCCAGCACACAGGAGGTAGAGGCAGGAGGATCATGAGGTTGAGGTGAGACTGGGCTACACAGGAAGATTCCATCCTAAAAAAAAACAAAAAAAGAAAAAACAAAAAACCAGAACAACAAAAAAAGTTAACATTGTCATTAAGAGAAAGGGGGGAATAAACCGTTGAGGAAAGCACAGCATTTCCTGATGCCAAGTTCTGGAAGAACTCTCTCATCTGGGTGATGCTGTAGCAATGCCTACATATTCAACAGCCTCTTGATAAAGACAGTCTTATTTACATTTGTCTTTATAGTGCCCTCCATGGAAGACAGAGCCCCAGAATCAATAAGTAGTTCTTAAAAGCATTTCTATACTTGCAAAGTATGTGCGAGTCCCTGGGTTCAATTCCCAATACTGGGGAAAAAAATCACCAATATTTCTACAGGAGGCCAAACATGCAGTCTGACAATGCAATTCTTTCACCCCCAAAAGCAGAATCCTAGAGCAAGATTCAGAATATCTAGGCCAGAATTTTCTAATGTGGGATAGGCAAGACAATCCAATGGAGAGCAACACATCTGCTTATATTTACATTTACTTTTCATGTCAGGAATCATGAAAAGAAACGTTACTGACATCTAATTCTAATATGGGGCTGGGATTTAGCTCAGTTGGCAGAGCACCGCTCTGCACTCTCTTAGGTCCCGAGTTCAATTCCCAGCACTGTAAAAATGGGAGAAGGATGTGGCAATCCACTCCCGAGGCAATCAGCCATTGAAACAATCAGCCATTGAAAACCCTATGAGGGTTGCTATGACATGACTCCACGGCACCTAACAACAACAACAATTCTAATATGTGGATTTATACTGGAATCCTGTCTCTGTCGCCATAAAGTATATAAGGTGTCCAAAAGGGAGAGTATAAGTTGGGTGGCCTGGATCACCTGACATGTTCCTATATTTGCAGTTCACTATATTGCACTTCAACTGGGCCTGGATAAATGCCTTTATGGGTTATATTATCTAGTTTTAACTAAGCCAATGTTCACACGATCAGAAGGTAGCTTAAAACATTTCCTGCAAAGAAATAGGGAAGCAAAGATAATACAATCACAAGCGAACAATGAAAAATGGCAGAGCTGATCCTTTTACACCTCGTATGAGTTCTGCATCAGTCATATTATCAGGTATGAACAATGATGACCTAATGTCATATGACAAGAAGACAGCTGAATGAGAAATTATCACATAGAAGACTATTAGAAATATCTGTTACTGTCCAAATCAAGCCTCACCTCGAGCATATGTTGTACTTTAAGATATTAGCTAATGATATGAAGCTATTGTAATTATCATGATACTCTAAAATGAAGCATCCAGAACAGGAAGACAAATCTCTATAGTTCTTTCAAGTTTCAATGTTTCAAGTCATGATATAATCAACCCAGTACTTCACAAGATACTGTTACATGCGATGATAAATGTTGACAAGCCTTTTTTGACTTTCCTGTAGTTAGAGAAAAAACAAAGTCCCATAGCATTTCAAAAACATCTGCTCTTCATGCCACAGTAAAACTAGCTGCTCTAATGTACAGGAAAAAAATTTATGTCAAACTAAAATGCATTCCTTTGTCAGCAAATATATTTAGAAGACATATAGAAAACATTGCCGAAGATTGGAAGAAACAAGCATTAGAACAAATTACGCAGTGTGGGAGGTTTGCTATACCAACGGATGGAAGTATAGATATTTCTAACATATCTCAGCTTGAAGTATGTGTTAGATTGTATTTCAATAATAAAACTCTTTTTCTGAGCTACTAAAGCAAAGATGCTCCAAAGAAGACACATTCTGCAATATGGATGGCTTCTTTAACAAAAAAATATAGTATTTTATAGAAAAACTATGTAATTACCAATGAGGAAATTGCTTGGCCTTTGGCTTCTTGATTGCTCACCCATTTGAGAAGTAACTTTTTGTCTTGTTTTCATGATCCTTCCCCTATTGGCTCTCTAAATGTTGTTCCTTGGGGTTCCATCCTGGGAGACTGTGAGGTAAAGTAGATTAATTTAACTAGATTTCACGTAGAGATAGGCAGATACAGGGGGGATTCTAACAGCTGTAATTATAGCTCTTGTGTTTTTCCCCCTCTAAGAATCTGACAGAATGGCTCAGGGTTATTTGCTTTCTAGAATTAGCGTTGTAGTAGGATTATCTTCAGGTACTCTTGCTAGCTAATTGTTTGAATTCATTTCCTTCTGAGTCTAGAAACTGCCTATAAGGCCAGGCCATTGTAAGATAAAATATATGAATTAGGGACCATGGATTTTAATTCACAGATTATCTGAATAGGGCTGGACTTGTCCTGGAAATAAGGCAAATGTGGTTCAAGGGCTTACTTAGGCTCTAAATGGGGTTGGACCTACAGGCCCCTAAGAGGGCAGAGCACATTGAAGCTCTGTCAGTAGCTGAGAGCTATAACTTAGGTAGGCTCTGACACCACTCTTCAGTGTTATCTAGTAGATCACTGGAATTATTTTGGAAATTGGAAATATGTGGTAGAGTGCGTTCTTTCTCCATTACCATGTTCAGAATAGCTTCAAATTTTGTACTAAAGAATAATATACATACAGAATGGTACTCATATCCTAAGTGTGTGACTCAATGAACTTTCACAAGCTGAGCACACACAGCATCCAGACCAAATAACTGACCGCTGCCAGCATCCATCACATGCCCCTCCTGCTATGCTGATTTCTAACATCATAGGTGAGCTCTACCTAGTTTGTACTTTATGGAAATGGAATCAGGTTGTGCATATTATTTTATGTCTGCCATCTTTTGTCCAATATTTGTGAGATTCACCCATATTCTCGTAGGTGGTTATACATTCTTCATTCTCACTGCTCTATAGCATTACATTGTGTGAATATACTATAATTTTATCTGTTCCTCTTCTGGGCATTTGGGTAGTTTCCAATTTGGAGTTATCATGAATAATGCTGCTAAAAATGTTCTAATATTAGTTTTTCTGGTGGCCATATGTACAAGTTTCCTAGGAGTGGAACTGCCGTGTCGAAAATATTTAACTTGAGGCTGAGGATGTAGCTCAGTAGTAGATCACTTGCCTAGCAATGCGCAAGGCCTGGGGTTTGATCCATAACACCACATTTTTTTTTTTACTTTTGGATTTCTATTTTTACTACAAAGAGCCTAGACATCTGATTTGTTTCCTACTTCTGGTCATGAAAAATGAATATATGGCATAGGAGGGCTAAGTATAGTATTGCTCAAAGTACATCCAGGAGCATTTTGCTTCTGAATCACCTGGAGGCTTGAGCACGTGACTTTGCTCATTGATGTTTGAGAATTGTGTATAGTAGAAATGGGAGGTTAGAAGTCAGAGCTAATTTTAATTGTCAGCTTAATCAGTTAGTATCTGATCTTTGGGAAACTTTTTTATTTGTGATTTTCTTAAAACCTAGGGAATAGTCATTCTTATTTGATGGGTCTGCAGCCTGTTTAAATGTGCTAACACATACAGAGCATTCACACAGTACCCAACACCATGTTAGTATGAATGGTTGTTTCATTCCCCCATTGCCCACAGAGAAAAATGAGTGAAACCTCTACCCTTGAACCTAGTATGGAATAATTACCTTATAACTAAACAAGGTGGAGGTACAATAAAACTTATTATCATATGACTGTGCCTACAGTTAATATTAGGCACACTAGAGATAAAACTCAGAAGCCTACATGTCCCAGGAATGGGCTTTCAACATCATTTGGTTGGCAATAAGCTATATACATCATTCATAATGTCTCTATTAACCTATTATTGCTGTTGTTATTTTTCTTAAATGCCAGTTTAAATAGCCCTCAGCATCCTTTTACACTGATGTCAGGTTCACGTGCATGAATTACTGAGTGGAAAACAAAAACACTGAGTCAAAGACTTTGGCGGGAGGGAGGAGATTACATGAAAATGAATCCTGCTCAATAGGCTAGACCCATGTGTTCCTGCACATTATTACACAGGCTCACACTACCGGGGATCATTGCTTTATTTCCTAATCACTGTGTTTCCATGTCTCCCTTCAAGATCATTGCATGCTAAACTGTTTTTTATTTTTTTATCCTCAAGCAAGCTCAGCTTCCCCAGGCTCCCATGCAACCCAGTTCATGCTGGGATAAAGAGGAAGGTAGGAATGTTAAAACAATAATACTATGGTCTGAGGCCACCAACGGGTAATCAGACCCTAGCAAGGTAGAGGCTGTTACCTGGGAGATTATTGGAAGAAAACAGGCCTAGCTTGCAATGACTTAGTTTCTTCTACCTTCCTTGCTTTCTCCTTTTCATCCTGCCCCCAGTGATCAGACAGAATAACTCCTTTTCTACATTTATTGCCCTAAGGGTCACTGAGAAGCTTTGTGCAGGCACCAGCTAAAGACTGTGGCCTGACCTGTTGCTGGGCTTTAACCTCATATATTAAGCTTAGATATACAGCATCTGTTAAAAAAGGCCCCTCTAGTTCAATGTCATACTGCCATGCCTCAAAGAAAGCCCAATGTTTCAAACTTCAGCATTATGAAATAGATAAATTAGGAGGCTATTGTTCACAATAAGAAAAGATTCCACAGAAGTTTCTTTAAACAATGAGTACAATATTCTAAATATAATTCAGAATACATCCAACCTTTTTGAGGAAGCATCTCAAAGAATAAAGCAGAAGACAGAAGTGGTTTGTACAACATTAATGTAAAATTCCAAAGAACTCTGAACATTTGTTACTCATATTTAGCTAATGTGTGTTAGATCATTTTACCTATTTTCACCCCAAGTAGATAAAACCCAAAGGAGGTAAGGAGTAACATAGCCCTAACATTTTTTGCAGTACTTGAATCCAGGGCCTTGCATATACTTTGCAAATGTTTTACCACTGAGCTGCACCCCAGACTATTTTGTATTTTTTATCTTGAAACAGGGTCTCACTAAGTTACACAGACTGCTTCTACCCTCAAACTCAAGATCCTCCTGCCTCTGCCTCCTGAGTTGCTGAGATTACAGGTGTCTGTCACTGTACTACTAGCCCTGACTTTTGATAGAAGCCTCAAGTCAGATACTGCAATAGACCATGTCCCATGGTGATGTTGTTGTTGTTGTTAGGTGCCGTCGAGTCGGTATCTGACTCATAGCGACCCTCATGGGGTTTTTAATGGCTGACTGTTTCGGGATTGCCTTGGGAGTGGATTGCCAGGTCCTTCTCCCATTTTTGCAGTGCTGGGAATTGAACTCAGGACCTCAGAGACTGCAGCACAGCGCTCTTCCAACTGAGCTAAATCCCAGCCCTGTCCCATGGTGATAGAAACTAGAATTATGGTCTATGAGACAGAAATCATCTATCCAACACATGTGAGTGGGAAAACTGGAGTCTACAGAAGAAAAGTGATTTGCTTAAGTCCATACAATAATTTCATGACAAAACTCAGGCTGGTATGAGACTGTGGGTTCCAGCAGAGACCAAACTTGAGCTTCACCATCCCCCAGCCCTTTCACTGTGGGCAAGTCTAGTTCCCACTGGCCAGTTCTGGATTTACCTTGATGTGAGTTGATGTGGAGCCCCAGAGGCCATGAGCAAGCAGATCCATTTGCTCTCATCACTGTATCTCATCAGAAACCAACCCAGCCTTTCCGCCCCCACTCCCTACTACTAACCTGGTAGCCTCTAAAAAGGAAGTATCCTCAGGTTGGACCCAACTTCCCAGGCTATCCCAGATTTACAATTCTGTACCTGCCAAAACTAAGCCACCATAGTTTTGCCTGCACCTTTGCAGACAAAACAGAAGCTATCAGATAAGAGGGACCTTCAACTTCTACTACTCTCCCTCTTATAAGCAAGACCTTTTCGCCCGTTCTTGCCTGGACCACCAATGAGGAAACAGCTTTCCCACTCTCTCGCCCCGACCTTCGGTGAGGGAAGAATGCTCTCCCATCTCGACCATCAACAAGGAAATAACCCGCTCTCCGTGTGATCAGCAACGAAGCAACAGCTGTCTCCTTGTGACCACCAAGACCACCAACACATGTGTTTGCCCCTGGAAGGCAAAAGCGCCCGAGGCTTTTCCTTTCTCCCATCTCCACCAGCGTCCCGAGGGCCGCAGAAGTCTGCGCCCCTCACCCAAGGGTCCCTAGTGAATTGTGTTTAATATCTGTGTGCGGGGTGGCACCGCCCATCCAAACACCCAGGCCAGAACGGGAGGTGCGCGCCCCACATAGAGTTGGGGCCCAACCATCCTTTCCAGTATCCTCACTACCATAGTGAGAGAGGTATCTCTTTTCCTGCCTGAAGCCAATCCAATGTGTGCACTGGAGCCTGACCCCTCTAGCCTAAGGGACTTCTCTTACGTTGTCCCCATCATCTTCACCCTTTCTCTTTCTCACCGGCCCTTTCCCATTTATATTTCAATACACATTGTTGTCGTGTTAAAACAATGAGCCAACTGCTGGGCATGGTGGTGCACACCAATAATTCTAGCACTCAGGAGGGCTGAGACAGGATCGAGAGTTCCAGCCTGGGCGACATAACAAGACCTTGTCTAAAAAGAGAGAGACAGACACAGAGACACCAAGCTTTGGTATCTTAGATGGATGGAAAGAAAGATGGAAGGAAGGAAGGAGGGAACCTTCACCCATCTCCGGGACTATATATTCTATTTGCTTGCCCTCTCAGTGAAGCCTCACTTCCTTACCTCCTTAAGTCCCCTCAGCTACTCCCAGCGAGCCTCTACTCACACTATTTCCCTGAAGTAGCATCATTGGCTTCTTCCTAAATCCAATCCAAAAATCCTCCCTTCTTTCTTTATTTTTTAAATTTTATTTATTTTTTTAAAGTACTGAGGGGTTGAACCCAGAGCCTTGTGTATGCTGGGCAAGTGCTCCACTATTGAGCTGCACTCCCAGTCTCTTTAAAAATGTTTTTGAATCTTGAGACAGGGTCTCACTAAGTTACACAGGCTGCCTCTGGCCTCAAACTCACATTCTTCCTGCCTCCACCTCCCAAGTCACTGGGATTACAGGCGTGTGCCATGGCTTCTGGCTCCTTCTGTCTCATTTGATCTTTCTGCTACATTTGCTTCTATCGGACAGCCTCTCCATGGAATTCATCCTGTGCTTTGTCCCCTGATCTCCCAGCCATTTAAGATATCTCCCTACCCCTCCTTCCCTCTCTCTGGGATAAAGTAGATTATTTTAACCAGCTTTAATGTAGAAACAGACAGATATGAGGAGGATCCTAATAGCATTAATTACAGCTCTTTTGTTTTCCCCCTCTAAGAACCTGATAGGATGGCTCGGAGTCAGTTGCTTTATAGAATTAGCCCTGTTTTAGGATTTTATTTATCTATTTAGATTTTTTTTTTTTTTTTTTTTTTTGAGACAGAGTATCTCTATGTAGCCCTGGCTGGCCTGAAAAACTTTATGTAGCTCAGGCTGGCTTTGAACTTGTGATCCTCCTGCCTCAGCACCTCAACTGCTAGGATTATAGGTATGCATCCCTGTTGGGATTACCCTGAGGCATTCTTCCTGCCAACCATTTCAATCCACCTCCATCTTTGCCCAGAATGTGAATCAATTTCACTCTCAGCAATTTCACATCCATCTCTTCTATGCCAACGTTGCTCAGATCTACACCTCCAGTTTAGAACTCTCTTCCTGAGTTCCAGAACCAAACATTAACTAGATACCTCTAATGGAAATCTCCATGGTGTCTCCAACATCACTCTCACACCCCTTTCTCCTGGTGCTCCCATTATCAGTGACGGCACCCATTCAATGGAGCCAGGAAACTGAGTCTTCCTTGACCCTGTCCCACTCTCAGACTTGATTATCAAATCCTGGGCACTTACCTCCTTAATATCTCCCATGTCCCCTCAGTTCTCTCCTTCCCTATTGCACCACCTTTATCTTCAAACTTACTCTCATCTAGATTACTGCAACAGCCTCCCAACTGAAACAGAATAGTATAACATACCAAACAGAGTACAAAATATGAAGTAAAGTGATATTTGGTTTTAGTTATGATTCCATGTATGTATGTGTGTACTATACACCATGAGAAGCATTTATCATTGTGGCTGTCAGAGCTTAGCCAGGACAGGGCTAGGCAGGTCACTGTCTTAGTCCCTTCTAGAGCCACATGTAACCATTGAGCACTTGAAATTGGTTTGTCTGAATTGATGTATTGCAAGTATAATATACGCATTGGATTTCAGATTTAGTATGAAGACAATAAAATAACTTATTTTTGCATGGATTGCATATGGATATGATATTTGGGATAAATTACATTAAATATATTACATTAAATAAGATACTTTATTAACTTCATCTTTTTTAACTCTAAACTGTGGCTACTAGAAAATTTAGAAAATTTTAAATTATATAGAAGGCTCGAGTTGTACCTCTATTGGATAGCATTGTTCTAGAGGCTGGAGAGTGCTCCCACAAAAGGGACTTAAGAACCCCTCAAAAACAGACTGATTCTATGTCCCAAAATATGATTAAGGGTCAGCAAATGGAATCTTTTCCCTCAAATTTAGGGACTTGTCTCAACTTGGGGATGGAGTTGAGAGAGTCCTTTCTACTGGGAAGTATTTCCGCTCAAAAGATAAAATATATCTTTTAAGGAAGCACAACATATTAAAGTCAAATTTATAAAAAGGCTCTCTTATAAGGGATTTCAGCATCCTGGCATGCTTCCACATACCAAGCTCCTGCCTCCTATGAAACTGAAATGATCATTAAGGCTAGGGACTGTGGGTTTGCTTTTTCTTTCTCTCCCCGGCACCTGGTACATTGCTGTGTCTGGAAGTTGTTAACTACCTGGTTATGCATCTGGTTAGTAAAGGACTGAGTTTTCTCTTACTTGCCTTCTAAAGCTCTGCATCACTGAGTACTTTGACTCCCCGCTTCACTGCCCGAATGATGACATGTGTACACTTTCCATTGCTATATGCTCAAACACTAAAATAAAACAAACTACTTGCCTTATATTTTATTTGGGCTTATTCCTTCCAAAAGGAGTTAATCATTAAGCAAATACATGGGTCTTGAACGGATAGTGCAAGAAAAAAACGTAAACGAATGGAAGAAACTAATTCATCAATTCCTTGCTCAATACACCTAACTATTATCAGTCTGTAAGAGATGGATGTTGCATTTGAACAGAGACCAGCAGGAAGATGTCTAATAATAACTTTGGGCTGAATTCCAGCTGACCACAATAAATGCCCAAGGAAGCTCATGTTTGCTTATTTTTGCCAATGCAACACATTAAAAGCATCTCACTTTTAAAATGCATGCTGCTCTGGTGATCCTAGTAAAGGAAGTCATGATGTCTGGAAATCCAGTCATCTTTTTGAGTACTAGTGGCTAAGCGTCCTACATCTCAACTGACATAATGCACCTTCTGCAAGACAGCAGTCTCTTGGCACTGCTCCACTTTGAAGTAAAGCCCGAAATGAACTCCTGCTAACATGGCATATTGAGCCAGCACCCCCCATTGTATTTCCAAGGCCTTTTCAGTTGACCTGTGGCATGTCCATCTTCATGGAATTGACCATTGCAGACTAGAATTACAGCTTCCTTCTGACAACAGAATGCACTTCTAGAAGAACTTGACCAAGGTCATTAACCAAATCCTCAAGCAGACAGCTTTTTGGGTGAGTGGGCCTTTGGAGCACCTGCTGGGTATCTAGGTATAATCAGAGGGTGGGGAAGATATGAGAACAGTCCATGCCCACAAGGAGTCCTCATCCCTCAGGAGTTAGGTTTCCAACAGGGGATGTTACATCAAGGCCACTCAATTTCTCTTCTTGACAGTCAAGCTTCTGAGTCACTTTGCATCATGTTTAAACAGGAAAATATTAAAGAACAGAAAGCCAGTCGAGGATTAAGAATGAACGTTGCAACAGTGGAAAGAAGAGTTCTCAGAAGCATCTTAAACCAGAATACCATGGTAAGATGGTAAGGGTAACAAGATTACATTCCTCCAAAATGGGCTGTATCATAAAACCTAAATCATTTTCTGTTGTTGCTTTCCTAATTTCTTCAACAGTGTTATTTTATTCTATTTACCTCTTTCTTTCTTGTATTTTCCTCCAATGTATAATAAGGCACCTGGAAAAACTATATGTTTTCCCTTTTAGAAAAATTTCTCCTTGAAATATGATTGAATTGTATTCTCAATATCATCAATTTGCTACTTACAGAGATCTAAATTATAGATCGCTTTGTTGTTGTTGTTGGGTGCCGTCAAGTTGGTAACCGACTTATACCGATCCTATGTACAATGGGTGAAACACTATTGTGGTGCTTCTCTGCTATTCACCGGGTTTTCAATGGCTGATTGTTTTTAGGGAGTGGGTTGCCAGGTCCTTCTCCCAACCCTACAGTGCCTGGTGTTCCCAGGCGGTCTTCCATCCAAGTACTAACCAGGCCCAACCCTGCTTAGCTTCTGAGTACCTTCTGCAAGACTCCACAGTGCTATGGCTGCAGGTAATAGATTGCTTTAAAGCCTTATTTATTTTTATTCAGGAATGCCAGCTACCCCCTTTATTTCAACAACTGGGAACCTGACATCTGGAGTAAAATCTAAGTGTGGAGTTTCATTCCTAAGCAGGCCCCTCCCAAAGTCTCCATGCACTCTCCAATGTTAAATTAGGCAACTGAGTAGCCACAACCTGTGGGTGGCTATGGCACAAATGACCCACATGTGATTAGGGTGTAATGCTTGGGTGGCGAGAGAAACACAGAATTTATAGAATATGAAAGATGAGAATATTAGCAAGGGTACAATATCAACAAAACTACTAAATACCACAAAAACACATGCTAATTTCACCTTTTCATGTGCCACTCCATCAACAAACTTTGTAATGTAGTTAACATGTCCTGAGCAAAGAAAAGTTGGGCTATGAGGTGAAAACCTAAATTTAGAATATAACCAACCCCACCATGATCAAATTTGCTTATAAGAGAAAAGTTGCTTCAAAAATTGTTTATAAATTATAAGCCCCTATTTAAACAGCCAATTTCATTAATCCATGATCTGATGGGCAACATGGAATATTTTTATCAAAAGTAGATCAAAGTAATTGTTTCAGCAGTTCAACTTCTGTACATTCCTGTCATGCCTGTGCTTATGTTTGATTCTCATTCATATTTATTCTCATTATCTCTCTCTCTCTCTCTTCCTCCCTCCCTCTCCATCTCCCTCTCCCTCTCCCTCTCTCCTTCTCTCAAAACAGAACAGTGAAAAAGATGGGAAGCAAGAGTGTTGTAGGGGGAAAATCTTCCACTTTTTAGGTATATTCCTATGGGTTCAATTCGTAGCTCTGTCCCTTCAAAGCCATGTGACCCTTGGGGAAGTCACTTATACTCTCTGAACCTCAGTTTCCTCATTTCCAGAATGGGTTGGAAGTGAGGGTGTGACATTGTGGACTTTGCATGGTTCTTATGAATTACTGCCTGCGATGAGCTGTCAAAAGTGAAAGTGGAAAGCAACTTGAGCTTTCTTCCTTCCCTTGATTTTCTCTGCCCAACTCTCTCAGACAGACAAACCAAGAACAGAATAGCCAAAAGGTAAAAGGGAAGGAAAGTAGACAGAAGAGGCTGAAATGATACACAAACTGGAACCGGATGCTGCCTTCCTCTCACCTGCCCTTCACCACTGTCAGAAAGGTATGTGATTCAAATTTGAACATTGAGTTCACTTAAAATTATATATTGTGGGAGATCCTGTAACACATTTTAGTAGTTGATTTTTTTCAATGTTAACCCATGAGTTGTTTAGTAGCTCAAAGGAATGCCTTAGTAAAACAAACTTATTGGGATAGTTTATATCCCATAAGAACATAGATGCTTCCCCCCCCCTCTCTCCATGTGTGTGTGTGTGCGTGTGCGTGTGTGTGTGTGTGTGTGTGTGTGTGTGTGTGTTCAGTAACTGGCTAAAGGGCTAAGTAGTCCATTAACTGCCCTGAGAAACAAGTTTCAAAAAACAGAAACATTGTGAACATAAGCTCACATGGTTCTAATATAAATTCCTTTGTTTTCCTGCTTTTTAGAAGTTATTCTAAGCCTGCCTTTGAACCCTTATTAACCCTTATTAAGAAATAACACCCTATAATCCCAGAGACTTAGAAGACTGAGGCAAGAGGCTCACGAGTCCAAGGCTATAGGCAGCCTGAGCAGTTTAGTGAGACCCTGTCTTAATGATAAAAATTGAAAAATAGAAGGGGGAGCTGGAGGTGCAGCTCAGAGATAGAGCAATTGCCTAGAAAGGCCCCTGGGTTCAATTCAACCCCCTAGTACTGCAACAGAGTGAGCACGGGAGAAGGAGAGAGAGAGAAATTCCATGATGGGTTGGCTTTGAAATCTGTAAGTTCTCATTTTGGGGGTTCGCAGAAAATGCTATAACACAAAATTCTTTAAAAAAAAAAAAACAAACCCTCTTCCCAGGGTTAAACTCCACAGCCAATCAAAACATTGCACCTTTTAACTTGGGAGAGATCCTTAAGGAAAGGATAGCTCTAGTGTGTCTCTTGGATTTAGAGTGTTCTCCCCAAGTTCCAGAAGACTTTAAGTCACAGAAAACCCACCATCCATTTGATGTTTTGGATTCCTTGAGGACCCATGCTGAGGCGGTTGAGCACAAACTTCCCTAGCTACCTAAGGGATCATGACCAATGACAGAGAGACTGATCAAATTTGGGATACCGGTTAGTGAGATGGAAGGGAGCCCTAAGTGCCCCATTTCCACACTTTCCTTGTTACAGGCATGCAGCCTCATTCTAAAGGTAGCCTCCCCAGGTCCACCACCTGAATAGATCCCCTCCCAGCACGCCGGAGGTTTTCACAACTGATGTTAAATGCACCTCATCTCTAAATACATCCTTGAGGGACTCATCTGTGTCTTTTGCCATTTGCAAACAAATGGGGAAATTTTGCTTCCATGTCATTTGCATTTCTCCAAAATTGGCATTCGGCACAAAAATCACTTGAAGACCGACTCATTCCCAGGCTAGAATTTAGAACTTGACAAGGGACTCGTTCCAAGCTCCGTGAACAGAAAACCATTTTAACATTGTACCGTAGAATTTTTCCCTTCAGATGACAATATACCTGAACGGAAAAAAGGCCATTCCCTCCTCCCAAACCACAAAAACACAGCATATCAGCAGCCCGTGTCCTACCCAGCCAATACAATGATGCATTGTAAGCCCAGAGCAGCGCCCGCCCGGTAGAGAGGCTAAGTCTAACCAGCTGAGAAGGATTAGGCGGTAGCTGCATTCTCATTTACATGAAAATCCTCTAAGCACCGGTTTTCCTTGCTGGCTGCGGGAGCGCGTAAGGAACTCTTTTGTGCCATAGCCACTCAAACATTTGCATCCTTTGTCTTTACTTACCAGTCGAGGCTGTGGGCATGTGTGCTCTATCTCCTCCATGGTTTCTGAGGGAGGCTCATTGGAAAGGGATTTTGGGATACCTGTTTCTGACTCAGCATCAGTGGTAAGTACTGGCATGGCCAGTGAATGCTCCCTCCAGCTCTACACCCTCTGGGAGTCTCCTCCCAGGCAGAGAATGTTTTCTTTGTCACGTCTTTTTCTCTTTCCTACCCATCCCCCTGCTTCCCTTCTTTCAGCCTTCCCTGGGGGGGAAGCAAAGAGGTTGCCCCCCAACACACACACCGCCCCTTTCTTTCCCCTAGAAGCCAAGAGGCAAGGCCTCAGTTTATCACTATAACAACCAGACGGCACTGGAGCGTCTGGTGCGGATACAGTATCCTCATTTGCATGGAACGCGCTGGTTGGCTACTGTCATCATAGTACCACTCCGCCGGGAAGCGGCCCGGTCCCATTGGCTGGGCTGGCCGGCCCTACCCACGGGGCTCGAACTTGCTGCTTTTGTTTCTTCTATTTAATGCAGTTGTGGATGTCTCCCGTCCATTCGGGACGCGACACTCCGGGCTGCACTACCCAGATAAGATAAAGCCGCTTCTAAGGGGCAGGACGCCTCGAGAAAGAACATAGCAGAGCTTCACTAAGAGGACCATGCCCCTGCTATGAGTGTATGATGCGCTGTAGTCAGGACATTTGCTAAATGGGAGTCATCCTAAAGCCAAAGTCACTTTGGAGCCCCAACACACCATACTAATTGCTAGCTGGCCTCTGATGGCTCTCAGGGAATGCACTGTGTGCATCTCAGTGTTCCCCCCTTGGGCTACATACCACCAGAACACTGGCAGATCTCCTAAAGCGTGCTGTGGCTCTGGAGTCTAGCCCGGGGGGCCGTCTTAGGAGGGATTTTGAAGGGGGGTAGATTGTCTTTGACAACCTGCTTCCTGCCTCTGACTGCCCCTCCCCAACTGCTTCCTCCATCAGCCACTCTTCCCCCCTCTAAGGAAGTCTTACTGTTGCCTGTCCTTCAATATACTGTTCCATGTACTGGTCTATTATCCCTCGGCTCCCTTCTTATCAGTCCTGGGTCCCATTTCCTAAGCATCCTGCTCTCAGTCAGATGCTCATGAGAATCAGCGAAGCATCCCCAAAGGATTGTTAAAGATGATTTGCCTTAATGTTTAATTTGTACTGGAACATTACATATTAAAAATTATAATCAAATAGCATTTATTAAACACAGGCATAATGCAAAATACTTTACCTAGATCTAGTTTAATCTTTATAAAAACCTGAAGAGGGGCCAGGCATGGTGGCATGTGCCTGTAATCCTAGCAACTTGGGAGGCAAAGGCAGAAGGATCACAAGTTCAAGACCACAGGCAGTCTGCATAATTTAGCCAGACCCCATCTCAAAAAAATTTTTTTGAAAAATGGGCTGGGAGTGCAGCTCAGTGGTACAACACTTGCAAAGCATGTAAGCACAAGGCCCTGGGTTCAACCCCCAGTACCGCCAAAAAAAAAAAAAAAAAAAAAAGTAGATCCCCATTTTACAGGTGAAATTGCAACTTACAGTATTGCTCAGGTCTCAAAGTTTGCAAGTAACGGAGTTGGCACTTGAAGGATTTGGGGCACAGAGCAGAGATCCAGTAGGTATAGTAGAAAAAGAACAGAAGGAATCTTCTTAAGACAAGTCCCTGTACTTCTAAATCTTTGTCTATAGCTATAGTTTTCCTCTAAGAGTGGTCCAGCACACTTGGACCAGCAGCATCAATATCACCATCTCTAGGGGACTTGTTAGAAATGCAAATTATCAGTCCCATGCCAGATCCTGGACCAGATTTGAAACATCCACATGGGGCTGGAATTGGTATTTTTAATGAGTGCCTAGGCAATTGTAATGCTGGAGGTATGCAGATCATAATTTGAGAATCAGTAGTCCAAAGGAAGGGATAAAATTATCAGCTCTGCCTTCCCCATAGAATTGTGGGAGATCAAATGAGGTATGTTAATGCACTTTGTAAATTAGAATGTGTCATGCTAATGTAAAGGGATATTATTTTTATTACTCCTCAAATAAGCAAAGAAAGTTAAACATAAAAATAAGAAAAATGGATACTGCAGCAGACAATTGCATAGTGTGACAGTTCCTGCCATGTTAAGTCAGGATGACCTCACTTGACAAAATATTACCTATGCTCAAGAGAACTCTAGTGATGCAAAAATTGCAGCAATTCTTGGGTCATATGAAGAGGGGCCATTTCCTTCCTACCTTTGCCCTCCTGTTGTTGTTGTTAGGTGCCATCGAGTCCATCTCTGACTCAGCGACCCTATGTACAATAGGGGAAACATTATTGTCAGTACTTCTCTGCTGTTCATAGGATTTTCAATGACTGGTAGTTTTTTGGGAGTGGGTTGCTGAGTCCTTCTCCCAGGCCTACAGCACCTGGTGTTCCCAGACGGTCTTCCATCCAAGTACTAACCAGGCCCAACCCTGCTTAGCTTCTGCCATCTGATGGGATCGGACACCACAGTGGTACGGCTGCAGGCACAAAACACCTCAAGGCTGCAGGTTTAGCTCTATTGAGCAATCAGCATTGAAGAGCCAAGCCCTGTATCATATTTAAGAGCTCACTTTCTACCCATGTTAAGTGATATGGGAATGAGATTTTTAGTCTTGATATTTTCTTTGTCTTAGGACCATGATTCTCAAAGTGTGGTCCCCCAAGGAGCAGCATCAGCATCCCTGGCAGCTTGTCAGACATTCTCACTCCCCATCCCAGACCTATTGAATCAGAAACCCAGGCAGTGGAGCCTGGGAATCTGGGCTTTAACAAAAGCTCCTGATTTGGGAGGTATTCTGACATGTGCTAAACTTTGAGAACTGAAGTCCTGAGTTCAATTCCCAGCACCACAAAAATGGGAGAAGGACCTGACAATCCACTCCCAAGGCAAACCCTCACAGTGGTATTCTGGGTCAGTGAGCTACTGACTTGTTTCCTAACTGGTCCCTTAATTCCCTCTCTAGAATAGAAGGCTCGCCTATCTGCCTGCTTAGTTAGCTGGGTTCTTATGTCTAGCTGGGACCTTGTGATTCCCCTTGCATTCTAGAATATGGACCACACCCTTATACTCGCAGCCTTTTCTGTCTCAAAGTGGACAGATGCCTTCTTCCTCCCTTCCTCATCTTCCCTTGTCCTGGAAAATGAAGAGGCTAAGCTGCCTCTGCTTAGGATGCATATCTTCATTGTGTCACCCATGTCACACCCTATTCATCCCAAGTCCTTGAACCTTGCAGTTTAAGGGTCTATGTAACCACACAGAGGGTCAGCTCTATAATTCCATAACCACAAATCCTATTCCAGCCTAGTCTCATCTTCCTACTGTCCCTTTTCCCACAGCCTGGTCTTTAACCCCCATGTATCTTGCAGCCCTGATGGCAGAAATGGATGCTTTCAGGTCCCACTCTGAGAGGAGTCATTCCTACATTCGCCCACTTTGGCCACCAGTCTTGGCCGCTGCTGTAGCCTGATTCAGGAAGCTCTTAATATATGAATGGACTATTTTAATGTGGAGGCTTTGTAATGCTATCAAGATAATTAGCTGAGAATGACCAGTTAATTTCATGCTATAGAATTAAGTATTCTATAACTCTCTAGGGGTTGTGGAGGGGTGACTATAAAGGGATAGCAGGAAGGAGTTTGTTGGGGTGATGGATTTGTTCTGTATCCTGATTTATGGTAATGGTCACACAAATTCTATGCATGTGTGAACATCATTAAAATTCCACAGAGGACATTTATCAGTATATACTAACATATCTTAGAATGTTCAAACCTTTGTCCTAGGAATTCCACTTAAGAATCTCCTCCCTCCCCCGAAAAATCAGAGCAGCACACAATTAGGTACCAAGATGCTTAATGCAGAATTGTTTATCAAAGGCAAAAAGCTATCATTTACAGTAAAAGTAAGAGTGATTAAAATAAAAATAAAATAATCCAGATAATATAGTATTATATATGTTAAGAATCATAATTTTGAAGACAATCTAATGTTGTAGGAACATGTTAACATAATGTCAGGTGAGAAAAGCAGGCTACAAAACATGACTCCAAAAAAGGACCCCAATTATGTGATTTGTACATGCATAGAAAAAAGCACTGGAGTGAAATATACCACAAGGTTAACATCTTTAAATTGTAGGATTATGGGGGATTTGGGATTTTTTATATTTTCCTGTCTATAACAGGTATTCAAAAAAATGAGGATACATTACTCGTCTTTTTAGTACTGAGGGGTCGAACCCAGGGCCTTGTGCATGCTAGGCAAGTGTTCTTCCACCAAGGTGCACTCTTAGTCCCTTATTTATTTTGAAGCAGGGTCTCCCTAAATTGTGCAGGCTGCCTCTGATCTCAAACTTTGTATCTTCCTACATCAGCCTCCTGAGTCACCGAGATTACAGGTGTGTGCCAAGGTACTTGGTTTTTGTTTTGTGACAGAGTCTTGGTATGTAGCCCAGGATGGTCTTGAATTTATGATCCTCCTGCCTCAGCATCCCAAATGCTGAGATTACAGGAACGTACCACCATACCTGGCAATGTTACTCTTATAATCATAAAAAAAAAAAAAGAATACTACCCTCCTTCCAAAAGACATCAAGTGCTGGGGATTGGGGTGAGGGCAAGTTAAGGTTGGTTAACACATGAACAAATAGAAAGGTGAATGGATTTCAGTATGAGGGAAAAGGAAAGCAAGGGAGGCTGTGGCAGAGACCTGTCTCCCACTAGCAGAGGCAGAAAAAACATGTCGGAGCCAGGCTGTTCAGAAAATCCTCAGAGAACTTTTGAAGACAGTGCTCCTGAGTCCTGCAAGCTCTCCAAGTAGGCTGTGCCTTTTGTGAGACTTTATTAGATAAGGACTGCCCTAACCAGCACCATCCTTATCACTGGACCACTTACTGGATACCTTTTATGTTCTTAGCACGATGCTAGATACTTATCACAGATTACTATTAACCTCCCTCCCAGCATCCTATCAGCTAGGTATAGCTGGCTCATTTTGCAGATGAGGAAGGTGAGCTGTAGAGAGCTTCACTTCCACTTGGAAGAGACCTACAAATGTTATGATTCTTCCTACCAGTGATTTTAATATTAACAACAAATTGTTGAAAATACTATCCTCAGAGATCTGCAGAGAAGAACTCAAATACTCTATTTGGGGTAGGTGCTATCTTAACCCTGTCCTAATCCCCTCATAGCTGTCCTTTGTAGTCAACACCTGACTACCAGTGTCAGCACCTGCCAGTGTCAGCACCTGCATCTCTCTGCCCAAGGGCATTCTCTGGCCATTGGAAACCCTTGCCTTCCCAACACCACAGCACAGGCAGAGCTGAAGGGCATGCACCCCCAAGAGTTCTCAGCCAATGACTCAATGGACAAATACCCCACTTCCCCTAGCCCTTGAGTGGGCTAACTCGGAATTGCATGGTCTACTCTCCAATTGCCCAGTGGGACTAACTTCCAATTGCCCGTGATAGCTTGCTTGGCAGTGCATCCTATATTGGCTGCCTTCCTTTCCTTGCTTCACGTGTCCACATACCTGTGGGTGTCTCCTGGGACTGCCTCCCACCTATACCCAGGCTGCCTCTGGCCTTGAACTTGCAATCCTCTTGCCTCCGCCTCCTGAGTTGCTGGCATTATAAGCATGTGCCACTATGCTCAGCTCAAATGATGTTTCTTATGGCAAAATACCTTTCATATCCTCATTAAATATAAATAAAATAAATTATAACACAATACTTAAATACCTTTTTTATGCACTGGTGGCATGGTAGGCAAATGCTCTACCACTGAACTATACCCATACCCTTATATAAACATATTTTATGCCAGGATGGTAGTGCACACTTGTAATCCCAGCTACCTGGGAGGCTGAGGCAGGAGAATCGCAAGTTGTAGTCCAGAGGCAGCCTGGACAACGTAGTGAGACTCTGTCCCAAAATAAAAAATTAAAACAGGGCTGAGGGTGCAGCTCAGTGGTAAAGCATTTGCCTAGCATGCACAAGGCCCTGGGGTCAACACCCTAGTACTGAAAAAAATAAATATCCTTCAGCTATTTTTTTTAAGAGAAGGCATTATTTTTAGGCTTTGCCATCTATAAAAATCTCATTATCTTCTATTTTCCTATCTTTAGTCATATTGCTGGAAATTTTATGTGTATTATGTAAGAATGTTAGGGCAACTCTACTAGACATTTAAAAATGTTTAGCTACAATTTGTATGCTATTACAGATATATAATAGTGCTCTTAATATTTACCAAGAAGGCCACTTATAAAACCTTTATTCCAAATTTTTCCCTAATACAACCACTCCTGATTCCCCTAAGTCTTCCACATTTTCTTACTTTATTTATTTTTGGTTTGGTTTAGGTTTTGTTTTTGTTGTTGTTGTTGTTTGTTTGTTTGTTTGTTTTGCAGGGTCTGATTATATAGCCCAGGCTGCCCTGAAATTCATGATCCTCCTACCTCAGCTTCCTGAGTGCTGGGATTATAGGCCTGAACCACCACCCCTGGATTTTCTTCTTTTTCCAACTTCTATGATAACTAAAACCAATGATCTTCACCTACTCATTTGACCAAAACGTACTGATTGTAAGCACAGTTTTAAAGTATCTGGAAGCAACTGCACAGACCCAATGCAACAAATCTATTACATAAATGAAAATACGGCTAATAAAATATCATTTTATATTTAGAAGAAACAAATATTTCACGTAAGTCAGAAAGATGAGCAATAAGGAGCTCCAGAATTCTTCTCTTTATTTTCATTTCTTTTTTCTTTTTGATTTATAGAGACAGTGTCTCACTATGTAACCCTCACTAGCCTGTTACTCACTATGTGGATCAAGGCCTTGAACTTGAGTTCACTGCAATCCTCCTGCCTCTGCTTCCCCAGTGCTAGGATTGCAGACATGTACCACCATGCTTGGCAGAGCCCCAAAATTCTTAGTGCTCAAGGACATAATGCCATAAGGCTTGCATTTTTGTTTGAGAAGGTCTTTAAAAAGATATTTTTTTATTAATACAAGATGTATGTACCTAAATGCTGGTGATAAAATCAGTTGTAAATATGATGTATTTTGTTTTGCTGTAGCAAAACAGATATGTTAATAGGAGGGGGTTTTTGCATAAATTAAAGTTGCCCTTAGCTGGAATAAATCATTCTTATTGACATTAGCAGCTGTGTAGTTGGTAAAGAATTATTGTTGCTATTACTTGGTAGTATTTATAAACACTTTTATTTTCTAAGTGCTTTACAACACTTATTGTCTAATTAATATCTAATCATCTGTTTACAAGTAATAATCATGCACGTAATATAGTTTAATCAAAACTCCGAATGCAGCCACCATCACACTGAAGAATGCTGTATAAATTTTGGTCCTTCCCTCCTGGGGTTTAGGTCCAAACATGCAACTGAAACACACAATACAACCAAAAAGATGGATAAAAATTCTTCACTTGGATTTGAGTACACTTAGAATTCATAACTTTTGTGTACCAAATTTCCTAGCTGAATGCCAGTAGATAAATAAGACTATAGCTATTTTTTCACACGTGATAGCTTGATTTCATACATATATAAAAATCTTAATTTACTTAACCCACAAAATTGGGTGACTGTTTATGATAAATATACAAGGCTAGGCACAACTTAACATTGCAACTGTTAGTCACAACCACTGTTTCAGTGATTTTAATAAAAAAGATCAAATGTATCAAAAGTGGTTCAGAGACCTTTGAGGTTAATAATCTAGCTGGGTTCGAGTCTAGACCAAGCTACCACCAGTATGAACTCCTGCCAGTCTTAATTACCCAAAGTAAGAGGATATACTGCTGTCTCCCTTCAGTATCCCCATGTGTTATTCTACAAGCAATTACAGGAACCATGAAAGGATTTTTAAAGTAGGTGAATGACGATATGCATATTAATCCAGTTTTCCCTCTGGGATAAATTTTCTTACAAGTGGAATTGCTGAGTCAGAGTATTTGGTTTTTATTAAGACTTTTGATATATATTTTTTGATACAATTATCAAATTGTCCTCCGCAATAACTGACCACATTTATACTTCCTCATATATGGCACAGTGTTGGGGACTTTTTTGTTCTGTTGTACATAGGGTCACTATGAGTTAGAATCAATTTGGTGGCACCTAACAACAATAACAACATATACTATTAAAAGATTATCTTTCTGGGTTGTTGATCTGCCATAGCTAGTTTTATTCCTTTGTTTTGTTTTCATACAAAGTCTTGCTATGTATCCCAGGCTGCCCTTGAATTTGTGATCCTCCTGCCTTCACCTCCTGAGTGCTGGGATTGCAGGTGTGCACAACTGCACCTGGTTTATAGTTTTATTCCTTCTTGCTGTCCTACCAGGCTCAGTTTCCCAGTGTTGCAGCAAATACTGCAGGGTTCTGAGGATTTTGCGGGGGCCTTCCAAGTGTGATACAAAAGAGTTTGACAAGCAAGTGAGCGATCAAGACCAGAGGGCAAAATGGATACTTTCATTCACAAGCAACTATTATTAGAATCCTTGGATTTTATATTAATAGATTTTTGAATGCCTGGGCTTCCAAACTGTCTTACAAAATTTGCACTCAGAATCTTCGAATGCTCAGAGAGGTTTGGTTTAATTCTCTGCATTCATTTCCTATGGCTGCTATATCAATTTATCACAAAGCTAGTGGCTGATTAACAACATAAGTTTATTATCTTGAAGTTCTAGACTAGGGTCCAAAGTCTGAAATGGGGCCCAGTGGGCTAAAACCCATATATCAGCACAGTGGCACTTCTGGATCCTGTAAGGGAGAATCTGTTTCTTTGCTTTCCCCAGCTTCTAGAGGCTCCTGCATTGCTTGGCTCATGGCCTGCTTTCTTCCACCTTCAAAGCCAATAATTGCATCACCCTAGCCTCTGCTTCAGTAATTTCATCTTCAATTCTGTCTCCTGTCTCCTTCTTTTGCTTAAACAGAGCCTGATGATTCCATTGAGCCCAACTGAATAATTCAGGCTACTCTATCCCACCATAGGATCCTTAACTTAATCACATCTGTAAAGTCCCTTTTGCCACATAAGGTAACACAGTCACAGTTTTAGATCGCTAGGACAGACATCTTTGGGAGGCTGTTATTCTGCCTACCACACCTTCCTTAGCATGAGCTGGACCTGTTATCTCCAGAAACTCAGAACAGTATATTGCTTGTAAGTTCAATACTTAGTAATTTATGAAACCCTACTCTGTGTCAGGTACAGGCATCATGCCGTTTCCAGATAGAAATCAGTAGAGACATTAAATAATCTGCCCAAGGCCAACGAGGTGGTCAGTGGCACAGGTGAGTTTCAAATTCAAGGCTGTGGGATTTCAAAGCTCTGATTCATCACATGTTGCCTTGCTATCTCAACGTTTCTAATGCTCTGGTCATTTTGCTCTCTTTGGACAGCTTTCATGTTGAAAGCTTTTCATTTAGTTTATTTGGCATTTGATGATAACAATCTAGCTAGATAAAAGCTTTTATTAAATCCCTATAAATCTCATATTGGACTCATTCAGTAGATGCTACTATAGCATGTCATCAGGAAACACTCATTCAGGATGATGCCAGGACTGGAGAGCCCTGTGTGAGGCGCTGGGTTCTACTCCCAGCACTGAAAAAAAAAAAAAGATACCTTCCTGTTGTGTAGTAAATCTTTCAAAAAGTTGTGTTACTGAATTCTTCCTCTGCAATACAAGCTGAAGTGGACTCACTAGGTCCATTTTTCTGTAAATGACATGTTAAGTCTGAGTAATAATAGGTGGTGCTGGTGAGAAATAATCCTTCCAAGAGCCCACAAGTAAATCAAATATACAATACTTGAAAAAAGACAGCATAACACTTCATGATTCTAAGATCATGTACTAATAAAGTTTCTTATCATCTTTGCTTTAGCCCATAAGGTTCTCAACCTTGTTTGTACGTTAGAATTACCTGGAGAGATTTCAGTAATACTTAGGCTTTGTTTTCATACCCTAAAGATTCTTGTCTAATAGACCTGAAGCACAGCATCCAGAGACTTGTTTGTTTGTTTGTTGTTGTTGTTGTTGTTAGGTGGAGTCAAGTTGTGTCTGACTCATAGCGACCCTTATAGGGTTTTCAATGGCTGATTGTTTCGGGATTGCCTTGGGAATGGGTTGCCACATCCTTCTCCCATGCTTGTTTATGAGGTGCCATTAAGTTGGGACCAACTCATAGTGATACTATGTATGACAAAACAAGACACTACACAAACACATACATGATCTTTTAATGCTTGAGCCCATTGTTGCAGCCACTGTGTTTCTTCTCATTTTGGGTTTGTGCCACATCAGCAAATGGAGGTACCAGGGACTTTACTCCATTCCCATCATTAAAGTCGACTCTACTGGGGCAACTCTTCTCTAGTCATCTTTTAAATGCTTTCCAGCCTCAGGGACTCATTTTCCAGCATTGTATTTGACAGCGCTTCTCTGCTATTCATAAAGTTATCAATAGCTAGTAGTTTCAGGAGTGGGCTGCTGGGGCTTTCTCCCTAGTCTGTCTTAGTCTGGAATCTCAGCTGAAACCTGTCCACCATGGGTAGCCCTGCTGGTATCTGAAATACTGATGGCATAGCTTTCAGCATCACAGCAACATGCAAGTGCCCAAAGCATGACAAGCTGACAGACATTTAAGATTTAAAATATGGATTTTGATCCCCAAACTATTAGCCTACTTTTTTCATGATGCTCCATTTCATTTGTATTGAGAGAAAGAAGCCCTATTAGTGTATGTGTTCCAAGAAGCTGGCTATGTAAAAGCCTTCAATGTATCCAAAAGCAATCATTCTAAACACCTAGCAGCAACAAAAACAAGAAGTCTACTAAAGTGCCAGGTGAGAAGCTATGTGAACTGGCTCACTAGTGGTGTTAGGAGTAACTGTATGCAGTTACTGAGAAAGCCTATCCTTGCTAAAAGAAAATGTTCTCTTGAGTAAGCAAGTAAGCAAACATGGGATAAGAACAACTTCAAAGAAAAGTAATCCTTTGTTTCTGCAAAATTGTTTGAATAAACTCACTACCATTCAACCATAAGAACTCAAAAGGAGCAAAACCTAGCACATGTAATACTACTGTTGCTCGAAACATTTTTGGAATACAGTAAATCTTTTGAGATTTCCATCATTGCAACTCATCAATGCCACTCATGAAAATCAGAGAATCTAATTCAATAAGCCAAGCAAGGCTCATCGATTTGAATTTTGATCAAGTTCAGAAGAGTTGCCTCAGGTTCACACTTAGAATAACACTATTGTAGAGCAATTATGAAAATATAGTGAAATACAGGCACTCACCAGGTGAAACTGAAAGATAACAATATTCATATAAATATATATAGTTTCTATTAACCTTTTTAAAAAATGATAGAATTGGTAAAAAGAATGAAAGAGCCAACTTGAAGAGACTCCTGCTAGCCAGAATGGAGAGCTTAAGCATGAATAAGGATAAAACCTGCAATGGATTGAAATCCATCAGATACACTTAAGCCCATGAGTTCTTAGTACTATTAGGGAAAAGGACCCAAATTTCATTTGTTTGGATTGGAGGGTGCTAGTAAAGGGAAGATATGATGCAGAAAATTAAACAGAAAATTTCAAAGAGCAGCTTGAGAAGACAAAACCAAATATTACAATGACACATGCAAAGAGCTCAAGACAGAAAACTAAAAAGGAAGAACACATTCTGTTTTTCTCAAAATTAAAGAATCAAAGAAAAAATTCAAGCCTCAAGTGGCAATAGTGAAGAATTCTACAGGGAAAATATTAAATGATGCAGGAAACATCAAAACAAAATGGAAAGAATACACAGAGTCATTATACCAAAAAAATTGGTGGATGATCAACCATTTCAAGAGGTTGCATATGACCAAGAACCAATGGTACTGAAGGAAGAAATAGAAGCTGCCTTGAAGGAATTGGCAAAACACAAGGCTTTAGGAACTGATGGAATATCCATAGAGATGTTTCAACAGATGCAGCACTGGAGGTGTTAACATGTTTATGCCAAGAGATTTGGAAAACAGCTACCTAGCCAACTGACTGAAAGAGGTCCATATTTTTGTCTATTCCCCGGAAAGGGGATCCAACTGAATTTGAAAATTATCAAAAAATATCATTAATATCACACACAAGGAAAATTTTGCTGAGGATCATTCAAAAGTGACTGCAGCAGTATATAGACAGGGAACTGCCGGAAAATCAAGCCAGATGCAGAAGAGGCCATGGAACCAGGGACATCATTGCTAATGTCAGATGGATATTAGCCCAAAGTAGAGAATACCAGAAAGATGTTTGTGTTTTATTGACTGCTATGCAAAGGCATTTGACTGTGTGGATCATAACAAATTATGGATAACATTGCAAAGAATGGGAACACCACAGCACTTAATTTTACTCATGAAGAATCTGTACATGGGCCAGGAGGCAGTCATTTGAACAGAACAAGGAAACATTGCCTGGTTTAAAGTCAGGAATGGTGTGTGTCAGTACTGTATCCTTTGACCATACCTCTTCAATCTCTATGCTGAGCAAATAATCTGAGAACTGGACTTCATGAAGAAGAAAGAATGCAGCATCAGGATTGGAGGAAGACTCATTAACAACCTGCATTATGCAGATGACACAACTCTGCTTGCTGAAAGTAAAGAGGATTAGAAACATTTTGATGAAGGTCAAAGAACACAGCCTTCAGTACAGATTATGCCTCAACATCAAGAAAACAAAAATCCTTATAATTGGTTCAGTAAGCCACATCATGATAAATGGAGAAAACATTGAGGGTGTCCAAGATTTTGCTTTACTTGATTCTATAATCAGCACCCATGGAAGCAGCAGTCAAGAAATCAAAAGATGCATTGCACTGCGAAAAGCTGTTACAAAAGACATTTTGATAGTGCTAAAAAGTAAAGATGTCACGTTGAAGACAAAGGTGCACCTGACTCATGCTATGGTGTTTTCAGTCATGTTGTTGTGAAAGCTGGACATTGAATAAGAGAGATAAGAGAAGAATTGATGCTTTTGAATTATGGTGCTAGAGATGATTATTGAATATATTATGGACTGCCAAAAGAACCAACAGATCCATCCTAGAAGAAATGCAATCAGAGTGCTCCTTGGAAGCTAGGATGACTAGACGTGTCTTATGTATTTTGGTATTTTGGACATGTCAGGAGGGACCAAACCCTGAGGAAGGACATTATGTTTTAGAGAGTGCTGGATCAACAACAACAACAAAAAAGGAAGACCTTCAATTAGATGGATTGACACAGTACCTGCAACAATGGGCTTGAACATAAAAAAGATCATGTACCTGGCACAGTGTTGAGTAGTGTTTTATTCTGTTGTACATGGGGTCACTATGAGTTGGACCAACTTGACGGTACCTAACAACAACAATAGAGAACAAATGCATTATTTTAAAAACTGGGAACTACAGAGAAGGAATTAAACATTCATACTACATTTCCCATACAAACTGTCCCTTTGTGTAACCAAATAATGAGGAGTGTCTTCTAGGATGAGTAATGAAGGTAAGGAGGATCTGGGCGTGGTGGTGCATGCCTATAATCCCAGCAGATGGGGAGGTGGAGGCAGGAGGATCACAAGTTTGAGACCAGAGGCAGTCTGTGTAACTTAGCGAGACCCTGTCTCAAAAAAGTAAAAAAATAGGCTGAGGGTGCAGCTCAGTGGTCCAGCACTTGCAGAGCATGCAAGCGGGAGGCTCTGGGTTCAATCCCCAGTACTGCAAAAAAAAAAAAAAAAAAAGGTAATGAATTATCCTTGCTACCTCCTTGCTACCTCACCCTTATACTTCTTGATCCAAGAGCAATTTACAGAAAATACAGGAAGGGTAAAGGAATATGTTAACAACACAGTGATGCAATCAGCAAAATCCAGATTGTGAGAAAGTCTATGGAACAAACTTTGCTTCATCAACCAAAAATTTGTAAGGAACCTATTGATTAAATGGGATCTAAAAGTCGTCAATCGGTCACAATGTGTAGACTGTATTAATAGGATCCCAATTCAAAACACTGTAAAAAATGACATTTATGAGACAGTAAGGAACTGGGACAATTTCTGGGTGCTAGGAAATTATTAATTTTTTTAGTTATAATAATGGTATAGTGTTTACATTTTCAAAACTTTATTTTAGAAATACATGCTGAAATATTTGCCCATGAAGTATATTATTTGGATGGGAGGAGTACATGGAGCTGTAGATCAGAAGTTTGGTTTTCAGTTGGATACAATTTTGCCCCTAGATAAATTTAGTGATGTCTGGAGCCACTTTTGTCACCTTGGAGGATGGTGCTGTAGGTATCTACTGAGCAAAGGTCATGGATGCTGCTAAACAGCTAACAGTGCCCAGGGCAGTCCTCCACTACCAGGCAATGGCCCTACCTGGCGCCCTAACAACCATGGATTGTGGCAGCAAGGCTTGATGCCAAGCTCGTGTGAGCATTGGAGAAGGCCCTCTGACCCTCCTGGCACGTGTGAGGGCAGGAGGCGTGTGAGAGTTGCTTCGAAGCCTTCTCCCCCACTCCTCCTTATCTCTCCCGGAGGCTGTCACAGGGTGGTTTCTAATTGCCGCCATTGTTGTGTATGGGGATTCCTGCCCTGCCCATCTCCGTATAGAGCTATAGATGTTGTTAGGTGTCATTGAGTTGTGTCCCACTCACAGCAACCCTCATAGGGTTTTCAATGGCTGACTGTCTCGGGATTGCCACGGGAGTGGGTTGCCAATTCCTTCTCCCATTTTGTGGTGCTGGGAATCGAACTCAGGACCTCAGAGACTGCAGAGCAGCACTCTGCCAACTGAGCTAAATCCCAGCCCTAGAGCTATAGATAGAACACCACTTAGTTGCAGCCAACAGTAAGCTCCTCGGCAATGGGAGTGGAAGTTATCTGGCTCGTTGTGTTTCCATGTTACCCTTCTCTGCTGTGTGGGGTCAGGGCGATGGGAAACTAGCAGCACTAGCTACTGTTTCTTTGCTCCCTATGCAAGTAATAAGCTGGATCTCAAAATGACTCGTTGTACTTTCACTAGTTGAATCAGACAGACTTTGGCCTGGCCTTGTCTTGTGTGTGTGCTTGACACCCACAACAAACAATTATCTCACCCAAAATGTCAATAATGTCAAGGCTGAGAAGCTCTCCATGAAGCAAGCTTGGTCATGAGTTGATCACTCTTGAAGCAAGATGGGGAGGACATGAACAGCACAAATAGGAATGTACTGTTTTGTCTAATTTGTGTAAGTTTTAAATCCTCCATTAAAAAATTATATTTTAAGCCAGGCATGGTGGTACATACCTGTAATTTCACACTCGGGAGGCAAAGGCAGGAAGATTACAAGTTTGAGGCCAGCCCAGGCTACACAGGGAGATCCTGTCTCAAAAAAAATGTATTTTAGAACAGATAAAGACTAGTCACCTTGCTTTGTAAGATATCTGGCACTATAAGTGAATATGCTCAGGTATCTGCATGCATGAACAAACAGATTTCTGGCTCTACTACTCAATTACTAACTGTGTGCTCTTGAACAAATCTCTTGACCTCTCAAAGCCTCAGTTTCCTCAACAGTCAAATAAGGCTAATAATGCCCCTGAGGATTTTATGGGGATTAAATAGTAGTAAAGTGTTTAGTAGAATGACTTAAATAAATATCTTTACTTAGGTCTTCCTTTCTTCTTTTTGTCTGGTGCTTTTCCATACAGAAATGCAAAGAGCCCTTTGCGTTGTCTGGACAAGTACTTAAGATCTAATCAACTTCTTTTCAAATAATTCTCTGGAAAGTGTTGATGGCCCTGGTATGAAATGTTTTGTTGTGAGGGTTTAAAATAGCAAACCCTAGGAAGATGGGGAGTGAGAAGAAAGGTTGTAGTTAATTCGATAGTACTCCATAGGGGTGATTTGGCCCACAGGAACAATGTCTGGAGACATTTTTGGTTTTCATGACTTGGTGGAAAAAAGTAAGTACTACTGGTATCTAATACCAGGGATGCTGCCAAACATTCTCCCACGCACAGGACAACACAACAAAGAATCATCTAGCCCAAAACATCAGTAGTAGCAAGAGTGAGAAACTCTAGGCTAAGGTGACCAAGGGCTGGGATTTAGCTCAGTTGGTAGAGCACCGCTCTGTAGTCTCTGAGGTCCTGAGTTCGATTCCCAGCACCACAAAAATGGGAGAAGGATGTGGCAACCCACTCCCAAAGCAATCCCAAAACAGTCAACCATTGAAAACTCTATGAGGGTCGCTATGAGTCAGACAGGACTCAACAGTACTAACAACAACAACAAGGTGACCAAAACTCCTGGATGAAGCTTTCCTGGGTAATTAACTTTGCCTTTCTTTGTTCTTGTCCAACATGTACAGGTTATTAAAGGCATGCTCAGGAGAAATCATTCAAAATGTGATTACTCTAGGTCTGTGGCCCTAATTTGTTATTCATTTCTTCATGAGAAAAAAGAATCTGAACAGTGTTCTTATTTTATTGCCATTGAGTTACAAATACCACACCTCAAACATGCACTGATTACCTTCTTAATTAATAGACTGTGAAGCTAGGGCATCTCTTTATTAACTAGTGGGAAGGATGTACCTTCTCCTGACAGTTTTGTAGTCTTTGTTCCTAACTATTATACCAGTGGGAAGGATTGGGATGAAGTTGATTCAGACACTTCTCTCCAAATGAATTCTCTTTCTTTGGTTGAAATAGCCCATCTCTGTTTAGATGATGCCTGCCAAATATGTCATTATTGAATAGAAATAATTATGCATAATTTGCCTTCCAGCCCCTTTGCAAAGTCAGGAAACTGGAAATCAAGAAAACACTGCTATACACACTGAAGGAAAGAGCTAGGGTAACTGTGTATTCAACTACCAGACAATAGAGTAAGGCCATTTCTGAGAGGTGTTTTGAAGAAGCAGTGACGTAAAGCTACTTAAGAACACCAAAAAGTAGGGGAAAATATCTATAGAAGTAGAGTGGCTTAAGGATATAAAATATGTTTATTCTTTATTTCTTTCTCTCACACCTCACCCTACAACCTAAGAAACTGAATTGGGATACCTGATTGACAAACTGAGAGTGGTAGTGCGTGCCTGTAGTCCCACACTCAGAAGGTTGAGGCAGGAGGATTGCTTGAGCCCAGTTCAAGACCAGCCTGTGGAACATAGCAGTGCATCATTTCAAAAGAAAAAACAATAAAGCCAGGCGTAGTGGTGCATGCCTGTAATCCCAGTGATTTGGGAGGCAGAGGCAGGAGGATCGCAAGCTGAAGGCCAAAGGCAGCCTGTGTAATTTAGCGAGACCCTATCTCAAAAAAATAAATAAATAAATAAAAAGGTTCTAAGAAAAAAAATGAATGAAAAAACAATGGGCTGGGATTTAGCTCAGTTGGTAGACCGCTGTGCTGCAGTCTCTGAGGTCCCAAGTTCAATTCCCAGCACCGCAAAAATGGGAGAAGGACCTGGCAATCCACTCCCAAGGCAATCCCGAAACTGTCAGCCATTGAAAACCCTATGACAGTCGCTATGAGTCAGACTCAATTCGATGGCACCTAACAACAACAACAACAAGAGAAAAAATAAAATAAATAAAAAGAGTCTTAGGGTGTAGTTCAGTGATAGAACACTTGCCTAGCATATGTGAGGCCCTGGGTTCAACCCCCAGTACAGAGCACCTAGCCAAAGTCTTTTCAGTAGTTTCTCAGCTCCTCGGATCCCTTCTTTCTGGAGTAAGAACTAGGGGAGAGTAACCAAATGGCTCAAGAGCTGAGCTGTAGACAGCATTAGAGTAAATGGAGTGTATGATCCCATCTGAGGCCCTGTCAAAGCTGCCCTGGTTCTTGCCTTTGCTGAGGCCTGTTTTCCAGTTCTTTGAGGATTCTATGAGATAACCCTTTGCAAACCCCTGGACCACAAAAATCACTGTCCTGGATGAGCTAGCTTAGTGAATGCCATCTCTTGTAACCATGCATCCATGTCTGAGACAGACGTATGCACATCCTCACCAAGAGGTAAGACAAACATGAGAAAGAAGCCAAGCACTTGTCTAACAGGAAAAGATCACTTACCAGTTCTTTGCACTTCCTGCTTGGAGAGTCAAGCAATAAGACTCTGCCCCAAAGCCTAGTTCACAGTGGATTTCTCCTCAGAATTTCTGTCATTCTGGATATACCACACTTCTGGTCATTTCATACACAGTCTTACAAGTCCTTTGTGTTATTGTACTGAACTATTGTTTAGCTCACAATGTTACCTAATTCCTACTTATAACTTTGATCTTTATTTTTCATATTGTTAATTAACTCACCAATCAGATTTCAGAAAGGCAGTTCATACATACATACATATTGCTTTCTTATGTCATCCTCAATCTACTCAGATTGGCTTTTCCCTCCACTGCTCTACTAGAACTGAGTTCTGTTTCCAGGTCAGTGTTTCTTAGCTACTCAGAAGGATTTTTACAAAATAACCCCACAAGGGTTATTTTGAAATGTCTAGAGGCAGTTTTCATTGTCACATAGGGGATGCTCCTGGCATCTGGTGAGTAGAGGCCAGCAATGCAGCTGAACATCCTGCAATGCTCAGGACACCTCCCCAGAACAAGGAAGTATCCAGTTCAAAATGTCAGTGATGATGAGGTTGGAAAACACTGCTTCAGGGCAAAGATGTGTATCTCAGATAAATAACACAATTCAAAACAGGCAAAGCTGCTGGGCACAATGATGCATGTCTATATTCCCAGTGACTTGAGAGGCAGAGGCAGGAGAATTGAGAGTTGGAGGCCAGAGGTAGCCTGTGTAACTTACTGAGATCTTGACTCAAAGTAGGAAGTAAAATGGGCTGGGGGTTCAGCCCAGTGGTAGAGCACTATTCGAGGCCCTGGGTTCAACTCCCAAGTACCTCAAAGAAAAAAAAATGGACAAAGGATTTGAATAGACATTTCTCCAAAAAATATGTATATATGGCCAATGTTGTTGTTGTTAGGTGCCGTCGAGTCGGTATCCGACTCATAGCAACCCTCTGTACAACAGGGGAAACACTATTGTCAGTGCTTCTCTGCTGTTCATAGGGTTTTCAATGACAGATTGATTTTTGGGAGGGGGTTGCCAGGTCCTTCTCCCAAGCCTACAGCTTCTGGTGTTCCCAGGCGGTCTCCCATCCAGGTACTAACCAGGCCTGACCCTGCTTAGCTTCTGAGATCTGACGGGATTGGATGCCACAGGGCTATGGCTGCAGGCCTTATATGGCCAATAAGCACATGAAAAATGCTTATCATTAGTGATCAAGGAAAGGCAAATCAACACCACAATGAGATACCACTCACACCCACTGTTGTTCTTGTTAGGTGCCACGAAGTCGTCTCTAACTCATAGCAACCCTCAAAGGGTTTTCAGTGACTGGTTGTGTTGGGATTGCCTCAGGAGTGGATTGCCATGTCTTTCTCCCATTTTTAAGGTGCTGGGAATCAAACTCAGGACCTCAGAGACTGAGTGGCACTCTACCAAGTGAGCTAAACCCCAGCCCTTCATACCCACTAGGATGGCTATAATAGTAATTTTTAAAAACCTGGAAGATAACAAGTGTTGGTGGGGATATGGAGAAATTAGAACCCTTATATATTGCTGGTGGAAATGTACAACAGTGCAACCTTTGGAAAAAGAGTTTGGCCCTTCCTTAAAAGGTTAGAAATAGAGTTACCATTTGATTTAACAACACCCTTCCTAGCTATGTACCAAGAGAATTGAAAGCATATGTCCACAATAAAATCTTGTACATGAATGTCATGACAGCATTATTCACAATAACCAAAAAGTAGAAACATCCCAAGTGTCTCCATAAACTGTTGGGGGAATAACTTAGGATATGTTGTTGTTGTTGTTATTGTTAGGTGCCGTCGAGTCGGTATCCAACTCATAGCGACCCTCATAGGATTTTCAATGGCTGACTGTTTCAGGATTGCCTTGGGAGTGGATTGCCAGGCCCTTCTCCCATTTTTGCGGTGCTGGGAATTGAACTCAGGTCCTCAGAGACTGCAGTGCAGCGCTCTACCAACTGAGCTAAATCCCAGCCCAACTTAGGATATAGCCATACAATATTTTTCGGCCACAGAAAGGAATGCAGTACTGATACATGCTACAACATGGAAGACTCTTGAAAACATATGCTAAGTGAAAGAAGCCAGGGACCAAAGACTATAGATCATATGATTCTGCTTATATGAAATTGTTACTGAACCAGGTCATTTTGCCCACCAAGAAGTAGGCAGTCACTGAAACAAAGAGTTTTGCAAAAGAAAAAGTTTATTCTCTGGGCAGCTAAACATGAGGAGACAGGAGTCTCAAGTCTTAACTCCACCTCCCTAAGGGTAAAGTTTGGTGACATTTATGCACTGAGGTGTGGAGAAAGGTGAAAATATTTATTAAGATCAGGTGAAGAAAGTTGAGTCTAGAAGGTTTATTCAGGTTTTCCCTCCATTTTAATATGTCCAGAGTAGTTAAATCTATATAACAGAAAATAGATTAGTGGTTACCTGGGGCTGAGGTCTTGGAGACATGGGGAGTGACTGCTAATGGGGATGTTGGTTCTTCTCTAGGATTATGAAAATGTCCTAAGTTTAAATTTTAGTCATTTGTGTAACTCTGTGAATATACTAGAAAATATTGAATCGTGCACCTTAAATATGAATTGTATCTTTAAAAATGTGTCTTTGTATCTTCTGAGCGCCTACTGCAAAGTAGATAGATTTCCATCCTAATACTATTTTTTTTTTTCTTGCTGTACTGGGGGTTGAACCCAGGGCCTCACTCTTGCATGCTTTCCAAGTGCTGTACCACTGAGCTGCACCCCCAGCCCTTTTTTTTTTTTTTTTTTTTTTTTACTTTTTGAGACAGGGTCTCACTAAATTATGTAGAGTGCCTCTGGTCTCGAACTTGCAATCTTCCTGCCTCTGCCTCCCGAGCCACTGGGATTACAGTGCACCATTGTGCCCCACTTTCCATCCTAATACCTTATGTCTGAAGAGCAGTAGTGATTACCTTAAGCAACTGCCAAGTCCAAGTTCACCAACCTGGACAATTAACCAATGTTGTCTGTTTCCTCTAAGAGTTGTAAGAACGCTCTGAATGCTTCCAGCTAGTAGGTAAGCTACTCTTGAGACTTCCTAGGTAATTTTGCTCCCACTATTTGAGTGGCACATTTTCTAACCATTAACTGAGTTTCCCCCCAGACCTATTTATGCCCATTGTACTTGTGATTATAATTATATATTCTAATTGAATATTCTGTTTACTAGCCAGGCATGGGGGTGCAGGCCTGTAATCCCAGCACTCAGGAGGCTGAAGCAGGAGGATCTCAAGTTCCATGACAGACTGGGCTTAAATATAGCAAGACTCTGTCAGAAAGAAAGGAAAGGAAGAAAGAAAGATTGATTGGTTGTATAAACTGATAAAATGATGCAAAGCATTGTTTTAGCCAGGTTCCATGGCACACACCTGTAATCCCAATGACTCAAGAGGCTGAGACAGGAGGATCACAAGTTCAAGGCCAGAAGGAGCTGGTACAACTTTGTGGGACCCTATCTCAAAATAAAAAATAAAAATGGGGCTAGGTATGCAACTCTGTGGTAGAACACTTGCCTAGCTTGCTCGAGGCCCTAGGTTCAACCTCCCAGTACTACAAAAAAAATTACTGTTAAATTGCTTGTGGAGGGCACAACTTAGGTTTCTGTACTCAGTATAAAGTGTATGTGTTTATCATTTTTAAATGAATCTACATTGTAATCATTTTATTTTTCAATGAACTGAACTAGTCTTCATTGTGTAGGGTTAGAAGACATCTCCTGTACTTCCTGGTGATTATAACTCTCTCTTGTATAATGGAGGAAATCCTACAAAGCTCTTATTAATTCTCCATTTTTTATCTTGAATTCATTTGTGTGATATTTAAGAAAATCCTCCAATTGCTGTCCTAAAGAGAAGTTAGCAGCCATATGGGAAAGAGACAGATATGTGTACAAATCCTATCCATTTCTTATCAGCTGGTCCAGCTCCTGCCCCTCTGGGGAAGCTGAAGAAGAGTTATAAAAGGATGAGCTTAGTCATCTGTGGTATCCATAAGTCAGTCCTATCTGGTTCTCAGACTCCATAAACCCATAGAAGCCCTAGAAGTCTAGCAGGGTTTGAGGAGAGCCTTGTGAACAGTAATCACAACATCTTTGTTCCTGGTGTTAATGGTAATGTTGATCAATTTAGAGGCTGGAGTCAAGTTGAAGTTGGTCTACCTAACATTGAATCTTGCCTCAAAGGCTGGCTTGAAACCTATTCTTTCTCCTGGGTGACCTTGAGGTGACCCTAGATGGACAAACTTGGGACTCTCCCTGGGCAAGAAAGATCCAGAATAAACATTGATTTAAATTATTTTCACTCATTCGACAAACATTTACTAAGCTCCATCAGGAGCTGGGATTCCAAAATGAGTGAGATAGTAGTCTCCACTCTCAAGAACATATAGAGCAAGAATATATATGCAAAAAAAACTCTTAAAGATTGATTTTGGGGGCTGGAGATGGAACTCAGTGGTAGATCATGTGCTTAGTATGCATAAGGCCCTGGATTCGATTCCTAGCACCAGCCTCCCCCCAAATTGATTTTTTAGTAAATATGATGGTACTGTTAAAAATTCTAGTCGTGTTGGTCTTTGCTTTCAGAAGAAATTATCATTTGAATTCCTCCATGCTTTTATTTATGACTTAATTCAATGGAACTGAGGCAAACAGATTTAAAACAGATATTGTATTTCTCTTTGTCCTGGGCCATACTTTCCAGTTTTTTAAATTCCTTATTTCCCTCTCTCTCTCTCTCTCTCTCTCTCTCTTTCTCTCTCTCTCTCTCTGTATAATGTACACTTGTGTGTGTGTTCATACATATGTGTGCATGTGTGCAGGGAAGGAAGAAATTTGTCATTTATGGAATAACAAAGAAGACTTTGAAATGTTCTAATATTTGGGGCAAAATTGAGATGAAAAGTGTATTTTCACACTTTGAGGCCTTATTTTGAGAGTGAGGCAAAATTAATCTTATGCCAGTTCTGCCATTTTCTTTACCCCACGGTATTTGAGAGCTAACTCCAAGTCCTTGAGAATAAAGGGCAAAAATCAGAGAAACCAGTAAGACTCCTTTCCTCCTGACACTCCTCAGCTGGGAAGTCCAGGGTTCCCTGCAGACATTCACAAGGCTGGTCTCCTGCTCCTAGTCTTTTTGCATGCTAATCAGGCCATTTCAGTGAACCCTGGGGGAGTTAGGGAATGTGGAATCACCAAGGCTTGCCTACACAGACCACAGTGGATAGGGCTCTATCCTGTATGGAGAAAGGTTAGTGAACTCTAGAGAGCAGATTCTGAGTCAGCATGTTCTCTACCTGTCAATATTCAGAGGGAGAAGCAGCAGCCAAGCAACCTATGACAGTGATTATATATCTGCTAATTGAGTTAAGAGGACATGTGACCCTTGGATCAGCCTACCACATAGTTTCCAAAGGACAGAAAGTCTGTGTTGAATTAGCTGAAGGCTATGCAAACACATGCCTGTTCCTGTAATATTAAGGTTCACGGGCAGGAATTGTTTTCAAACAAAAAGAAGAAATGTAAATACTTTCTCTTTTGATGGCTTTAAAAAATGTTCAGTTATGTAAGGTTTGTAAATCTGGAGGGTGCTAAATTGTTTAATTCCTTCCAGATAAAGATTAAATATTTAATGCACATTTACATTGTTTCTGTTAATTTTTCTTTCTTTGCTTATGGCCTATGGGCTAGAAATTTTCCTATTAAATTGAGGAATTGGGTTTTATTTTTGCTAAAAAAAAAAAGACAGTAATGTTTGGTATGACAGGTTTCAGCAAGCTGTAAGAAACCACCTCTGCTAAGGACTTAGAAACACAAGTGCCGTCTGAGGTGTAGCTCAGTGGTAGAACACTTGCCTAGGATGTACAAGGGGGCTGGGATTTAGCTCAGTTGGTAGAGTGCTGCGCTGCAGTCTCTAAGGTCTCTAGTTCGATTCCCAGCACCCCCCCCCAAAAAAAAAAATGGGAGAAGGGCCTGGCAATCCACTCCCAAGGCAATCCTGAAACAGTCAGCTATTGGAAACCCTGTGAGGGTCGCTATGAGTCGGATACCGACTTGATGGCACCTAACAACAACAACAAGGATGTACAAGGCCTGGGTTCCATCGCCAGCACCAGGAGAATGCAAGTGGCATTCTCAAAATAACTTGAAATTCTCTCTTCCGTTCTATTTGTTGCCTAGAACCAGCACAGTAGTGGCAAATGTTTTCAACATAATATTTTAGGACTGATGGAGCTGATGATCAGTGTCTTGGGAAGACAGCAAATTTGCTATCCAGCTTTCCCTTCTGAAGGAGCTGGCCCATTTAGTTTCCAAATCCACAAGAACAGATCACACTCCTTCTCCCCTTTCCTGAATGCCCAGAAGTCATCTCTTTCTCACAAACAGGAGCCCCTTATCTCACCATGAAAACTTGGCAGCAAAGATTGGTAAAAGAGGAAGAAGCAAACTGGAGACCATTTTCCATTTGATCCATGCATGCTGTATGGAAAATCTATATGAGTGATATATAGAAAGAAATGTCTTGTCAGTCAGTCAACAGATATTTATCCAACTTCTCTGTTCTGGGCCCACAGGAGCACCCCTTCCAGGGAATCATGGGATATAGTGAAAGAAGTGAGGGATTTAGAATTGGATCTTGAGCTAGTCAAAATTTCAGAGTGACACTGTTTTATGCTAGCAATCTACTGTATGATCTAAAGGAAGAGAGGAAGGTAAGTCAGTAGTATAAAGTGATTTTACATAGAATTTAGAAATAGCAAAAGAGTTACTAGAAATAACTAGGCTAACCACATTATTTCCTACAAGGGCACCTTAGGGGATTCCTGTTTTAATGAATAAATAAAAATGATGTGTAATTATCATATCAATTGCTTGCATCTAAGTGAGTGCTTCTGGAGTTATTTGATGGTGCTTAAAAATCTTTGGTCTCTGAAGTGCATTTAACAGTCTCCTTGACTCTTATCTATATTATTAATTTGCAGATCAAAGTTAACTTGGTACTATGCAAATGAGAAGACTTCAAATGAGTGAGGTTTTAATGTAAATTTTAAAATCCATGTTACTTATATCAGAACTGCAATATATTTTGAGGACATGTGTCAACATATCTAAAAGAGATATGGTTTAAAGTAGTATTATTTAATAGAATTTTCTGTGATTATGGAATATTCTGTAATGGTAATGTCCAAATAAAGGTAGTCAATAGCCACATGTAGTTATTGAGCACTTGAAATGTAACTAATGTGACTGAAGAATTGAATTTAAAATTTCATTTAATTTTAATTGATTTAAATTTATATAGCCATAGGTGGTTAGTGACTAGCTACCTTATTTGACAGTAGCAGTTTAAAGAAACAGTGAATTATATCCTAGGAACCTGAATTCCAGTTATCCCTTTACTACCTTTGACAATTAACTTCTGGGAACTCCAATTTCTCTCTTGAAAATGAGAATATAAACAATATCTACCTCATAGGATTTGGGATAATAGGAATTGGGATCATCTTTGGGCATTCTCCTATTTCCAAATAAGTGCCAACCAAATACTAAAATTAAATATGTGGGAAATAAATAACCAACTCTCAGCCAGGCATAGTGGTACATGCCTGTAATCCCAGCACTCAGGAGGCTGAGACAGGAGGATCTCAAATTTAATGCCAGCGTGAGCTACATAGAGAGACCCTGTGTCAATGCCCTCCCTAAAACCCCAATTCTCTCATTTAAAGGGAGTTTCCATTCTCAGAGCACTCCAAAGTATTATTAAATTCATAATTATCCTCACCTTTCAGATACAATATGTGGTGGTGCTTATAACTCTTGCCTGGTAAGCAGTACCATTAGCAATAGCCAGAACTGGTCATATGTCAGCTAAGGGATATCAATGTGTGGTGCACTCAGAAAGTCAGATATACAGAAGCCAAGGTCACCTATCTGAGAAAAATACTATACATTGAGAACTGGAAAACATGATAAAAATGTTAATTCAGTCACTTGTTTGTTATTGTTATAACTAATAACCCATTTTAATTTTCCAAGGGCCTGCAGCGGTAGCCCTGTGGCATCCGTTCCTGTCAGATCTCAGAAGCTAAGCAGGGTCAGGCCTGGTTAGTACCTGGATGGGAGACCGCCTGGGAACACCAGAAGTTGTAGGCTTGGGAGAAGGACCTGGCAACCCCCTCCCAAAAATCAATCTGCCATTGAAAACCCTATGAACAGCAGAGAAGCACTGACAATAGTGTTTCCCCTGTTGTACAGAGGGTCGCTATGAG
>VMDO01012575.1:0-10339 GCA_007922755.1 Pedetes capensis | reverse complement strand
TTTTCCAAGGAGGTTAAGTAAACTCATTCCATTTAACTGGGAGGAAATAAGGCACAAATTAGCAAAATAGGCAAGTGATGAGGAGCTGGAACCCTTTTTGGTGAATGTAATCACATGAAGTAAGGCATGGAAAGTATTTAGCACAGGATATGCCACCTACTAAGGACTAAAAATGTCAGATATTATTATGATAAGTGATGCTCTTGGGTGATCATGAAATTGGAGGCCTTTGTGTATTTTTTAGTTCGCAAAAGGTTTGGAAGTATAGTGTGATATTTGCACAAATTTGACTTTTCATGACCCAAACATGGAAAGATCATCTGTTTTCAATATCTGTACCAATTGAGAATGGAATTTAGCTGCTTTGGTCTCATTTCAAATCTATTTTTGGGATGAGTAATGAATGAACGAAGATTAAGTAAATGCCTCCTGAGTCCCCCGTTAACTCACTAAAATGAGCTAGTAAAATTCATAAGCGTTTGGCATGCAAATTTCTCCAAATCTGAAAGAACGTGGAGGTGACCAGGAAAGGGACCAAATGGGGGAAACACTCCTCCAGTCATGTAGTTCAAGTGTCCAATGGATATGGATTCTGACTACTTTTGGAAGGATATGGTACATAAGCCAGCCAACCACATTCATTCTGAGGGGCATGAGAAGGTTTTGCAGGAATGCTGGGACAGGAAAGATCCTGCCTAAGGAATTCCTCTCAGGTTGGTGGAGTAAAATTCACTTTCACTGTTAAGCTGAGAAATTACATCATTGCTGGGAAAATATCCTCTGTTCCTGAATCTCTTCTTCTTCATATCATCCAAAGTCCTTCTTAGCACTTTGTCCCACTGCCTAAACTTTCTCCATCTACAACTTGCTTTGTTTACTAAGGGAAATACATATTCCTCTGGGCACCCAAAATAAAAGACCACATGAGATGGCCTCATTTATATGACAATTGCATAGCATGGAATTCAGAGATGGATGTTTCAATCAGGATTTTGTGATATTTCTGCTAAGGGAATTTCTCATTTTATAGGATAATGAACATTTTATTAAAACATCTTTCCTATGTCCTCGGGCTCTCAAGGCATCATTCTTTGCCTTAAACTACCTATATTTCCTCACTTTTAAGTGTTTCTTTTGGTTTGGTGCTGGGAATTGAACCTAGGGCCCCATGTATGCCAAGCCCATGCTCTACCACTGAGTTATACCCCAGCCCCGGGCTCTTTGGTTTTTTAGAAGGTGAGTTTGTGCCTGTTTGTCTGAATTTGTCCAGGGATCTTATATACTTTGTGAGGAGATAAAGAATTATCAGGCACATTTTGTGTTTCTTTTTTACCACCTTTAGATGGGTGAGGATATTTCCATTTCCAGGGTGACTCTTTTAGTTAGCACAGGTCTATCATGTTCACAGATACATAGGGCTTTACTTTTGAACTAACTTGGAGACTCAAAGAGGCAAAAATCAGTAAGAAAGCATCTATATTACCTTGCGCCAGAATTTGGGAGTACAGTTGTCCCTGGCGTCTTCTTCCATGGTGCATCCCTGGTGGCCCACCATGTCTGCTCCTGATTTTCTTTCCCTCTCTTCAAGGCTCTTCTTCCCTTTGGAGTTCTTTTGAGTCACAGAGTAAAAGTTTTGTTGCTCCGGACTCCCCCAGGCCACTTGACCAAGGGTCAAGCCAGCTGTCTATGCCCAGTGCTTAAAGATAAGCTCGGAGGAACTAGGAGTGTCCAGTTATTGAATAGGCAGAGATTGAAGTCACTTTGCCCTCTTCCTTTATTTACCACAAACGTCCTCCTGTCCCCTCTGGGGTGTTGTTCACTGACAATTGCTGTGCTCTGAACTGGCGCTATGATGGCCTGTTGTGGCAGGCTGGGAAGGTTGTGGTGAAAGCTGCAGTTGTGAAAAAGGCCATTGTTTAATCTACCCTCTCCCTCCCTGAAGCTATGGCAACAAATTCCGTTGGTGAATTAACTATGTCATTGTGTGCTGGCTCAACTGATTATGCTCCTGGAATGACAAACATTTTCTCTCTTTCTTTTTCCAAGATAAAAATTAGTAAAAACCTTGAAGTGTTAATATACAACTCAGCACTTTCTTTAAATGGGAAAATAAAGATGGAGAAAATAAATCACTCAAATGTACTTGAATTGATTCTTATAAGCATTTTATTCCTTCAAAGGAGCTATTTTAAGCACCATTGATAATGAATTTGTGCATTTTAACAGTGTAGAGTCTTCTAATTTGTGTTAAGGCGATGTCCCCTCAGATAACTGTGTGTGTGAAAAGAACTCTTTAAATATGCATATGCTCTGGCCTTTCTGACAGAAAGGTTCTTTTTAGATCTGGCTGCACCTAAGTGCTATGGGAACTTTGGCTGCTTTTACCCTAGCTCAGGATGAAAACAGCAGTCCACCTAAATTCACCTTAGCCAAGCTATCATTTTTTCAGTCCCATCCCAGCAGGAAATCTCTTAGTAGCTTTCTCTTATATTCTGATCTCCAGGACAGTTAGACTCGCTTTGATCATTGGAAGGACACTTTTTAGTCTTTCTGTCCATTCATTCATCTCATACCTTCTTTATGCCAGCTGCTAGCAGAGCCCTATCAGCAGATCTGCTGTGAATTTCCTAATGTAGTAGTGTGCAATGGGCTAACTTGGTAAGCCAGAATCATGTTTCCCAGGATCACCTTCCCTTAAGGCCCTAGGTTAGCGTTGGCCCAAAGAGGGATTTGCACAAGATTTGCAAGGCAGGAGTAAATCAGGAGCCATTATCTCAAAGGTTGTTGTAGTAAGGTATGGTAACAAACAGAGGTGGAGGTGACAGCGGGTTCCAGCTTATCCTCTCTCTCCTTCCCTTTGTCCCACATCTTCTTTCCAGTTGTTGACTCTCTTGACCAACAGCAACCCCAGACCTACAGAGGTAGGAGTAGTTTTCCAGAGGTCTCCCCACTGGCTTCCTCTTCTTCTTACACAGCTGGGTGTGCTGGGCTTCTCAAACTGCCAATGTGGGGCTCTTCTCATCCTCCTACTCCCTCCTGGGCCTTCCCCTTCTCTTAATAGTACCAGTTCTAATTCCTATAAGTCCCCTCTTCCACAGCTCATATTGCCTCCATGATTGAACTAGGACTGATTTGCTGATATTTCCAAAAATATACGAGGACTGTTAGGAGAGAATTCTCAGCAGGCAAGAGTTTAGAGAACAATCGGGAGAATACCTCATGGAATTTTAGTCTAAAATCATCTGAGGAGTCCACGGAAATAGATGTTCTGTTTGTACGGGATCTCTCCTTACAGTTCCCTATAGATTTTATTCTCTTTTCAAATCCAAGCACATACTTTTTCCTTCTTCCCTCCTGTGGTTTCTCTTCATCCTCATTCTTTATCCCTCCCCAAAAGATCATCCCTACAAAGAGGAGGGGATTGGCAATCAGAGGTAAGCCACACTCCAGAGTGGGTTCTAGGTAGTGAACTAAAAAAATCAAAAAGCCAAGTCCTAGGCACATTATTTCCCCAGAATGAGTCACCAGATCCATTGAAATGATAACCCAACTCCAAGCAGCACTAAGGAGCTCAAACAGGTTTCTCTGAAACTAACCAAAGTCAGGTTCAGCTGTCAGGACAAATCATTCACCTGTAGGTCATCTCTCACTGTCCAGAGGGGATAGGTTCCAGGACCTCCCTCCAATACCAAATCCTTGCAGATGCTCAAGTCCTTTATGTAAAATGGTATAACATTTGCATGGAACCTAAGTACATCCTCTCACATACTTTAATTCATCTCTAGATGAATTGTAATACCTAATACAATGTAAATACTATGTAAATAGTTGTTATACTGCATTCTTTAGAGAATATGACAAGAAAAAGTCTGTATGTGTCCAGTACAGACTTAACCATCATAGACCTAACTACATTTTTCACCTGTGGCTGGTCAAATCTGCAGTTGCAGAGCCGGTGGATATGGAGGGGCAAGTGTATATGCCTTGGTTTGCTCTTCTCAATGGAAAAATCACTCATGCGTTATGAAGGCCCAAAGACTCACAAGAGAAGCCTGTTTTGAAATTGCCTCCTCTTGTCTGTCATCTCTTAGAATAACTATACATTTGATTGTATTTCCAAGTTTCTTTTCTCAAATCCAAAAGAAGAATCACTGCTAACCTATTCTATCAGCTAATTCCTGCTTAGAGTAGGTGATTATTTCTCATCACCATGAGGAAAGATGAGAAGATAGGTTTTGATTAATTATGACTGTAAAGCAAATAGAATGGGGGAAGGGCTCCCAATACAAAAAAATGTACTCTTATCAAAGAGCTAGTTGTGTCAATAAATTAAGCCATGTACCCTTGAATTATGGCAGTGTCTATTATCTGGACACTTACTGGTGGCTTTCTGGGGTCTTCTATACTTTTGAGTGTCTCTTGAACTAAAATGGTATCAAGGATCCATATTAAAAATTTCCCATGGTCTACCACAAGGGACGATCCAAAGCTCCAAGAGTTGTGTCAGCTCGCGGAGTAATCACACAGGACCACAGACTGTAGCTATCTGTGTAGAGATACATTGTGTAAATTATAGAAAGGTGTCCCCTCTGGGCTGACCAGCCCCATGTGGAGAGCTGTATTCTCCCAGTCTGCAGGGAGCCTTGGCAATCCCTGACTATCAGAGAAAAAGGAGTTGTTGGGGACACAAACTCCCCATCATGGGAGATGCATACCTGAATCTGAGGGACAGGTTTGCTGTCTCAGAATAGGGATTATTCTGTGCCAGGAGAGATGCGAACTGGGCCTCAGATCCCGAGCTGATGACCCACCCTCTTTTTGCACTAATTCCTCAGCAGCAGCATTCTGTTTGCCTTCCCAGTACCTCATTAGTGGGCAGGGAGTATCCTGAATCATGGCTACAGGTTCCGTGTCAAAGAATTCTGCTTTGGCTCACATTCTCTGAAGAGTCCATGGGGCCAAGGGGATAGGGTGCATACCTGAAGCCCCCCATCTGTCTTCTAGAACACTCTGGAGTTCTCTGCCCAAATGTCCTAAGTTGCCTTCCAGGGCCTGCTTGGCCTCTTCCTTAGAGCCACCCTTCCTGGTTTAACCTCCCTGGTATGACCTCCCTGCAGCAGAATGACACATTCCTAGGCACAGAAGACAGTTTAGCAGGGGCTTTTAGCAGAAGGATTGAATACAACCTCGAAGTCTGAGCTGGCTTCACTCTAGATATACAGACAATAAGATTTTCCAAGCCTAAGTGGCTCAGAGCTAGATTCCAGACTGAAGTGAAATAATTTGCTTCACCACTAACATAGTTCTCGGCACACAGATGTTGCATTTCTTTCTTTCTTTCTTTATTCATTTACTTACTTACTTACTTACTTACTTACTTACTTACTTATTGTGCTGGGGACCAAACCCAAAGCCATGTGCATGCTAGACAAGTACTCTACCACTGAGCTACATCCCCAGCCCAAAGTAGTTGCTTTAAAAAGATTATCAAATGAATAAATGAGTCCCTGCAACATTTTGTAAACTACTCCCCATCCTTTGCGATGTATTTTCTGATTAACTGGCCAGTAGAAACTATTTAACAGATGACTTCACTCAAAGCTCCTTTGAGGATCTTGGCCCCAGGATGAAGGCAGGGAACAGATGAGAGGATGGTTGCTTCCTTGGTTGTGGAGGAAAGTGATTACCTGTGTCCTCCTACTTTTTTACTTTTCTGGATGACTTGCTAGAATTACCTATCAATAGTTCTGAAGAAGGAACACAAAGTATGGACTTGGCATTTCCACAGTCTGGACTAGAATCATAGTCCATCCACATGATGTCAAAATATGTCAAAGCCCAAGAGTAGAATGTAAGTATACTTGTATGTTTCCATTGGGTTTATTGAGCCTCTACTCTGTGCCAAGCTGGAAGCCAGGTGAAAAATGAAAGCAATGTAAATCTGTACATGAATGCTATTAAACTGACTATTCCCCCATGTAAGCAATAAGTTTTACCACTTGGAACTCATCACTCTCTGGTCCTCCTTACCCTGCTTTGCTTTGCTTCATAATACCAATCATCAAGGGACATATTTATTGGTTTATTCTCTGTCTTTCACAGCAGAATGTAAGGACAGGAACTTTGCTTTAATGCTGATATCCCCAGTGCCTAGACCAATGCCTGGCACACATTAACTGTTCAATAAATATTTTGTTAATGAACATAATTTGGCATTGAAATTATACTATTGTCCTCTTGTTCAGTGTGGCTTTGAATGGATAGGGAAAAACTGCAAAGAAAAGCAATCTGATTTGACAATGAGAGTGATTTTTCAGTTATCCTGAAAGAACTGGAGGCAGATTAATAATGCTAAGGCTAGAGCTAGGATCTGGAGACCTATTGTCATCAAAGAAAAATATATACATTGAGAATCTGTGGAGAGCAAAGACCTTTGGGATTTATCAGCTCTCATTTTAGCCCCACAGTAGTTTCAGTTGTAGTAACTTGATGAAACAAGCCAGCTCCAAGCAAATAAATGTGTTTCAAGTTTGTTGATCCATGAGTCCATGAAAAAAGTTCTCTAAGCTGTTAGAGTGCTAAGCCAAGTAACTCAGAAATTGTTTCCTTTCCCCAATGTCAGAGAAATTATTTCAATGGGTCATTGGGGTATTGCAGACGTTTTTTCACTAACAGAAAAATGTCTACTTGGTGTGGAACTGACTTGGAGTAAAACTGAACATGGTCTATTTCACCTCTGCATCCTTCTCACAGCTTTTTGCCATCTGCTTGATCCAAGAGCTTGGCTCCTTGTATCTTTCTCTTTTTCTCTCTATTCTCCATTCTGTCACTTACGAAGGCAAAAAAGAGTCCTTACCTTCAGATGTGAAACCCTCAGTTGTTTTGTTAGGGGGGAGCTATGAGTAAAAGGATTTCTAAGAGCTTCTCTGCGGGCTGGGATGTGGATGGACTATGTGTGTGGGGGTTCGATTCCTAGCACTGCAAAAATGGGAGAAGGACTTGGCAATCCACTCCCGGGGTAATCCCGAAAACAACCAGCCATTGAAAACCCTATGAGGGTCTCTATGAGTCAGACAGGACTCGACAGCACCTAACAACAACAACAACAACAACAACAACAAGAGCTTCTCTACCTCCAAATGCTTATGACTATGGACAATGCAACTCATCAGTTCATGATTGTAAGAGGAACGCACTTAGATGTCCTGTGAAATCTATGAGGAACAGGTCCTCCCCAGACATGGAATCTGCTGGCAACTGGACCTTGGGCTTCCCAGCCTCCAGAACTGTGAGCAATAAATTTCTATTGTTTATATATTACTTGGTCTAAAGCATCTTATTATAAGCAAACGAAACTAAGATATTCCACCAAGTAATCTATACATTCAATATAATCCTAGTCAAAATGCCTGCAAGTATTTTGGTAGAAATTGACTATAGTAGTCAGGTGGTATGTTGCTGTGACAGAGAAACCAGTCAAAGCAGCTTATGGGGAAGAGGTGATTTATTGGAAGCCCACAGACGATTTCCATCCATAGAGGCAATGTAGGCATATGGTGTGGCCGTAGAGCAGGCATCAAGGTGGCAGGGCCTGTGGCAAACAACCTCATGGCACAGCAGACTGGGAGGAGGGAGTGACTGACCATGGGGCTCCAGATAAAAATCTCCAAAGGCTCATTCCTAGGGAGTCACTTCCACAAAGCTAGAATACCACCTCCCAAAATTCCTATGTTGTTGTTGTTGTTAGGTGCCATCAAGTCGAGTCCAACTCATAGCGACCCTTATAGGGTTTTCAATGGCTGACTGTTTCGGGATTGCCTTGGGAGTGGGTTGCCACGTCCTTCTCCCATTTTGCGGTGCTGGCAATCGAACTCAGGACCTCAGAGACTGCAGAGCAGCGCTCTACCAACTGAGTGAAATTTCAGCCCAAAGTTCCCATAGCCTCCACAATTAGCACCATCAGCTGGGGACCAGATGTTCAAACGCATGACCTTTGGGGGACATTTAGATTCAAACCATAATATTGATTAAATGATTCCAAAAGTTATATGAAAATGCAAAAACCTAGATTAGTCAAAATAATTTTGAAAAGAATAGTGTTGGAGAAATCCAAGTCCCTGATTTTAAGACTTATGTAAAGCTACAGTACTCAAGACAGTGTGGTATTTTCCATTAACACAGACATACCAATAAGTACAACAAAATAGAAAAACCAGAAAAATTACACACACACACACACACACACACACACACACACACACACACATACACACATAGTTATTTTTGTTAAGTGCCCTCGAGTCGGGTCTGACTCCTAGTGACTCTCATAGGGTTTTCAATTGCCTATTGTTTCGAGATTGTTCTGGGGAATGGGTTGCCACATCCTTCTCCCATTTGTGTAGTGCTGGGGATCAAAGCCCGGTCCTCAGGAAGTACAGAGCAGCACTCTACCAATTGAGCTAAACCTCAGCCCATTTTTACTTTTTATTTTGAGACAGGGTCTCATTAAATTATGCAGGCTGCCTCTGGCCTTGAACTTGTGATCCTCGTGCCTCAGCCTCCCGAGTTACTGGGAGGCCACCATGGTCTGGCCTGAACTATACACTTCAAAGTGAATGTTGTGGTAATTCTTTTGTTATGTGTATTTTACCACAGTTGAAAACAAAATATTCACAGTTACACAGTTGAAAACAAAATTCCAGAATAATCTATAGGCAAAAAACCCCTTTAACTATTATCTCTTATCTCACATCATATAAAAATTAACTTGAAATGGATCATAGAACTAAATGTAAAAGCTATAAAACTTCTAGGATAAAATGTAGAAAATCTTTGTGATCTTGGGTTAGATTTCTTAGGACACAAAGTATGAACTATACACTCAACACAGGATAAAGTGAATTATATCAAATAAAAAGCTTCTGCTTTTTGAAGACAGTTTAGAAAATAAAAACTAAGCAACAGCGAGGAAAAATTTGCAGATCACATTTTATAAAGGACTTTTATTTAGGATGTATAAAACTCATAATTTAATAATTAGAAAAATAACTCAATATGTTAAATGGGCAAAAGATTTGAACAAATACATCATCAAAGAAATATACAACTTTCTGTCCCTTTCTGGCTTTCAAGATGTCAAAGGAAGGACATGGTGGGTTCTTCAGCACAAAATTCTATGTTTCCCCAGGTCTTCCGTCCAAGTAGGAGTGATGATCAATTGAACTGACAACATAGGAGGCAAAAACCTGTGGACCATCTCTGTGAAGGGGATCAAGGGATGGCTGAACAGACTGCCTGCTATTGGTATGGGGAAGGTAGTGATGGCCACAGTCAAGAAAGAAGGAATATGCAGCAGCAATAATTTCACAATGAAGTCATGCCAGAGAAAAGATGGTATATTTCTTTATTTTCAAGAAAATATAAGGGTGATAGTAAAGGAGAGGTGAAAAAGCCTACCATCACAGGACAGTTCCAAAGGATTATGCAGACTTTTGGCCTGAGATTGCATCCAATGCTGGCAGTGTTGCATGATTCTCCAGGGCATTTGTAAACCAAATAAACAAAGCCATTAAAATTATTTGCACCTCCTCCCCCCACCCCATCCCTCAAATAGAAGATGACATACAAGAGATAGCTAAGAGATTTCTGGCTCCAGCTCCTACTTGTAATGATCTTGGAAGTTGTCACTATTATCTTTAGATCAAAAAAATCTGAACAAACTGAATATCAATGACTTTTCTTAGACCCCTCAGAGGACTGAGGTAGCCAAGCAAATTGCCACCCCCAAATCTGGGCTTTTTTGGAGTTTTACTCTAGGAAAGCCACCATATTTCACACTGAGGATCTAAGATCCCCTAGGGGTCCTGGTAGGAGAAGAGGAAGAATAGCCATAGGGAAACCTTTCCAGAATCTTCTTTATCACAAAGGTCTGTTCTCCACAGGGAGAGACTGTCAGAGGGCAAGACTTTGTCAAAGGGTGATGCCAAAGCATTGTTGTATATGAGAAAAGGAATTTCAGCCCTCTCCTGTCTTCATGCCTTATCTAAAGAAAAATTAAAACAACCATATTCAACAGTAAGCAAGATTTGGAGAAAATAGACTGGAAGCACTACAGTCAGGGAAAGGAATTAGGGGGACAGTATCAAAAGGTGGAATACATATGCAGAAACAGTAAATAAGGCAGAAGAAATATCTGAAGTATAATGACCAAGAACTTGTTATATAACATTTCACAAATATGACAGACATAAAACCACAGATCCAGGAAGCTCAGAGAACACCAAGCACAATAAATACCAAAACCAAACCAAATCAAACCAGAAAATACCCCCAAGAATAT
>VMDO01012574.1:0-61673 GCA_007922755.1 Pedetes capensis | reverse complement strand
CTTTCTTCATTTGTGGCCTTAGTGGTGGGTGCATAAATTTGAATAATAGTCATATTAACTGGCCTTCCTTGTAGGCGTATGGATATTATTCTATCACTGACAACATTGTATTTCATGACAGATCTTGAAATGTCTTTTTTGATGATGAATGCAACCCCATTTCTCTTTAGTTTATCGTTCCCAGCATAGTAGACCATATGACTGTCTGACTCAAAATGACCTATGCCAGTCCATTTTAGCTCACTGATACCTAGAATGTCAATGTTTATGCGATTCATTTCTCTTTTAATGATTTCTAATTTGCCTAGATTCATACTACGGACATTCCATGTTCCAATTATTAATGGATATTTACAGTTGTTTCTCCTCATTTTGAGTCATGTCACATCATCACGTTGAGCACCCTGGGGTTTTACTCCATTTCCTTCATCACGGTAGACTCTACTTGGAGGAGGCAACTCTTCCCCAGTAGTCTTTTGAGTGCCTTCCAACCTGGGGGCCTCATTTTCAGGCACCATATCTGACAGTGTTTCTTTGCTATCCATAGGGTTTTCAATGGCTAGTTGTTTCGGGAGTGGCTTGCCAGGTCCTATTCCCTTATAATAATTATATATATTCATATGATATAATGTGATTTATCAATACCTGTATAAAGTATACACTGATCAAATCATCAGGATAATTAGTATTGCTATCTCCTTATCAGTACTATATATTTAGACCCTTTGAGTGTGTCTTTTCTAGTTATACATAAAATATATATAATAGGTCATTGTGAACTACATATATACTTCTTCAACTATTCTGTAGAAAACTAGAATTTATTAGTTCTATACAATAATGTTTGAGTACCTGATATCCATTCTTTCATTTTCCTCTATCTTCTCATATTTTCCTACCCCTAATCATTGCCATCATACATTTCAACTGACTTATTTTTAGCATTTATATATGCAAGAGAAGATGAGGAATTTGCCTTTCTGCATTTTACTTATCTCACTTAACATAATATCCTCCAGTTGAGTCCATTTTGCTGCAAATGATATTTCATCATATTTTTTGAGGTGCTGGGGATTGAACCCAAGTTGTTGTACATGCTTGGCAAGTTCTCTATCACTGAATTTTAAACCCAGATCAGGAAAACATTCTTTTTAGCATCAAATAATATTCTAGTGTGCATACATAATATAATTGCTTTATCAATTTATCCAAAGTTGGACATCTAGATTGATTCTGCATCTTAGTGTAGCAACAAGCATGGACATCCAGGAGTCTCATTGAAAATGCTGACATCACACTTTGTATATATACAAGGCTTTAGGAATTGATGGAATACCAGTGGAGATGTTTCAAAACCAGGGGCAGCACTGAAGGTGCTAATGTGTTTATGCCAAGAGATTTGGAAAACAGTTAACTGACCAACTGACTGAAAGAGATCCATTTTTGTGCCTATTCACAAGAAAAGGGATCTAATTGAATACAGAAATTATCAAATGATATCATTAATATCTCACACAAGTAAAACTTTACCAATGGTCATTTAGAAGTGAATGTAGCAGTTTATAGAAAATCAAGCCAGATTCAAAAACAGGCATGGAGCCAGTGATATCATTGCTGATGTCAGATGGATATTAGCCAAATGCAGAGAATAACAGAAAGATGTCTCCATAGGTTTTATTGACTATGCAATGACATTTGACTGGGTGGATCACAATAAATTATTGATTACATTACAAAGAATAGGATCACCAGACCACTTAATTGTACTCATGAAGAATTTGTACATGGGCCAGGAGGCAGTCGTTCTATCAGAACAAAGAATCACTGCCTCATTTAAAGTCCAGAAAGGTGTGCATCAGGGATGTAGCCTTTCACCAAACCTCTTCAATGTCTATGCTGAGAAAATAATCTGAAAATCTGGATTTTATGAAGAACATGACGTCATGATTGGAGGAAGACTCATTAACAATCTGCATTATACAGATGACACAACTCTGCTTGCTGAAGGTGAAGAGAATTTAAAACATTTACTGATGAAGATCAAAGATCACAGCCTTCAATATGGGTTGTGCCTCAACATCAACAAAACAAAAATCCTTATAACTGGGTCAATGCACAGCTTCATGATAAATGGAGAAAAGATTGAGGTTGTCCTAGATTTTGCCTTACTTGTTTCTGTAATCAACACGTAGGGAAGCAGCAGTCAAGAAATCAAATCCACATTGCATTGGGAAAAGCTGTGGCAAAAGACCTCTTTAAAGTGTTGGAAAGTAAAGAAATCACATTGAAGATGAAGGTACACCTAACTCATTCCATGGCATTTTTAGTCACTTCATATGCTTGTTAAAGATGGACTTTGAATAAGGGAGAGAGGAGACATTTTGATGCTTTTAAATTATGGGGCTGGAGACCATTATTGAATATACCAAGGATTGCCAAATGAAACAACAGATATGTCCTAGAAGAAGTGCAACTATAGTGTTCCTTGGAAGTAAGGATGGCCAGACTGCATCTTAAGTGTTTTGGACATGTTGTCAGGAAGGACTAATCCCTGGAGAAGGACATCATGTTTGGGAGATTAAAAGCTCAATGAAAAAAAGAAAGACACTCTACTAAATGGATTGACACAGTGGCTACAATAACATGCTTAAATATATAAAAGATGTGCATGGTACAGTGTCAGTGAATGTTTCATTCTGTTGTACATATGGTGGCTATGGGTTAGACCTGACTTGAGGGCACCTAACAACAATAACAATATACATACTCAGAAGTGGGAAAACTGGATCATATGGTAGATTTGTTTTTGGCTTCTTGAATTGTCTCCATATTATCATCCATCTTGGCTATACAAATTTACATTCCTACCAAGAGTGTTTGAGGGTTCCCTTTACTCCATATCCTCACCAACATATATTAATTTCTGTGTTTTCATAATAGACATTCTAATAGAGGATAGATGATATTGCCTTGTGGTTTTCATCTGTATTTCCCTAATGGCTAATGAAGTTGACTATTTTTCATAAATTTGTTGGGTATTTGAATTTCTTCTTTTGTGAACTGTATATTCACACAATTTGCCATTTTTAAATTATATTATTTTCTTTTTACCAACTTTTTAAGTTTCTTATATGTTCTGCATATTAATCCTTTATCACATGACTAGCTTGCAAAATATTTCCTACTCTATAGGTTGCCTCTTTACTCCAATAATTGTTCCACTTGCTGTGCAGAAGCTTCTTAGTTTGATACAATCCAGTTTTTCTGCTTTTGTTTTTGTTTCCTGTGCTTTTAGAGTCCTAGCCAAAAAACCTTTCCCTATACTAATATCTTAAAATGATTCCTCTGTTTTCTTCTAGTGGTTTCATAGTTACACTCATAATTATGTATGATCCATTTTTATTTCACTTTTGTACAGGATGTGAGATAGGCATCAAGTTTCATTCTTCTGCATGCAAATATTGAGATTTTCAAGCATCATTTATTGATGAGTCTGTCTGGTTTAGGTGTCTCTAATGAAAATTAGTTGACTGTAAGTGCATAGGGTGTCTTTCTGAGCACTCTGTTCTGTCCCATTGTTTTCTGTGTCTGTTCTTATGTGAATAACATGATGTTTTTAATAATATAGTTTTGTAGTACATTTTGAAGTCAGGTAGCATGATACTTTCAGCTTTTTTCTTTTTGCTCAAGATTTATTTGACTATTTGTGAGTTTTGTGTTTTATTTGAATTTTAGGATCTTTTCCAATTCTGTGAAGAATGTCCTTGGGATTCTGATGGGGGTTGCAAAGAATGTGAGTACCATTTTGGATAATATAGGGATCTTAACAATATTAGCTCTTTCAATTCTTGAACATGGATGTCTACTATTTATTTAATAAATGTTTACTGAAAATATATTTTGTTTCAGACAGTACTTATCACATTTTTCTTGCCACTTTTTGAAGGAGTTCTGGAAGTTTTCTTTCATGAGTGTTCTTGGTTGTGCTATTGTGGCTTCCTTAATGCCCTAAATTAATTCAAAATGTTTACCAGTCATGGTAATTTTGAGTTTGCCTAAGAGTCAGAAATCAACAGTGCCAGATTTGGTGAATAAGGTAGATAAGGACAAACTGTTGATTTTATATGACAAAAGTTGCTATACCAGATATGATGTGTGACATAGAGTACTGTCATAATGAAGGATAAAACTAAAGACTCACAAAAGAGGACTTTCAGAACTGCTTCAGGAAGAAGCAAGAAACATGGAATAGTGTGTCTGAATCCAGGGGTAGTATTTTGAGGAAGATTAATGACAATGTGGGCTGGGATTTAGTTGGTAGAGCACTGCTCTGCAGTATTTGATGTCCCAGGTTCGATTCCCAGCACCACAAAAATAGGAGAAGGAGGCAATCCCTGGCCATCTCCTAGGGCAATCCTGAAACAATCAGCCATTGAAAACCCTATGAGGGTTGCTATGAGTTGGACATGACTCAATGGCACCTAACAACAACAATATGCTTTTATTGCAATATTTTTTAAAATTTAAATATTCACTGTATTTTTCAATCACACATCATGTTTTTAAGAGATAATTTAAATTGTCATATGGTAAATGAAATGTTGAAGGAATGATGGAAAGGAGAGGGCCTTCCTACATTTCAACCAAGATTTGATGTTACTAAGATTGATATAAAATGAGAAATCTATTTAGATTCAAGTCAGTTGTAAAGAGTAGCCACAGAATTTGCCAGCCGGGTAGATTTTAAGGTAATATATAATATAAGGATACCTCCAATGAGTTACACTTGAAAACAAGATACATTTCAAAGACATTTACAGAGCTAGAGAAAAAAGGAAGTGGAATGGAAATTAGCTTGATACATTTATTTGGTACTCAAGTTATAGATATAGCTTAGATTGTTAAATATATGAATGTAGAGTTCAAGGTAGAGAATCAAAGCCAGAGATACCATAAATTTGCTGTCCTCAGGAGGCAGATGATATTTAAAGCCACTTTCTCCATTAATTTAGTAGACTCCTCATTATAGAACACAATACAGAGAACATGAATAAAATTTTATAACTACTGAAGTAAAGTAGCTTAGATATTTCCATGGGATTACATAATTCTTTAAGAAAAGAAAAATAAAAATGTGTTTGCTAAAAAAAAGTGGATAATAGGATATGACATCCTCAGAATAAATTTGTCAGATTATGTATCTGTTAATCCAATGCTTGAAGCTTCCATGTTCTTAAGCTAGAGTCAAAACTATCTTTATATGTGTTACATGTCAATTCAGCCCACTTGAAATCCTCAAAATTGTATTGATAGTGATGTTTTAAAAAGAGAATATTGTTTGGCAGATGGAAATTATTTCTTGGTATTATAAATGACTTAATAAGGAAGGCAACTGAATAACTCTCTATGTATCACGCTCCAAGAGAGCTATTCCACAAGAATGGCTCTCTCCTCTAAGTAATGACTCTTAATGAGTCTCCCTCACTAGAAGAGAGCAAATCTATGTTGAGTTGTTTTAGGTGATAAATAATTGCTAAGATACATCTCAAAATGCAGTTGGCTTTCCCAAGTCATGTATTCATTTATTTAGAAATCTGTATTTGTCTGGTCATGTTTTAACAGCTGAACATCTATTTCCTGTCTTCTTCCCTCATGTCTCATCTTACATTGACAGTTGTTTGATCATTCTATTTATTCATTGTTGTTACAGCCTGCTACATAACTTTAAATCTTCAAATCTTATCAAATACATAAAAATATTGGCCTCTTTGATCACTATCACTATAATATTAAATTAAATACAAATAAATATTCCATTAAAACAAAGCTATTGTCACACTATTGGTGCATGGTCAGTAACTATTGCCACTGGAGGTATGTGATATATTTTTTCCTAACTGAAACTTTCATTTCAGTGCTAAACAGAACCTAGTGTGACAAGTCATTTTTCAAAATCCTTCCTCCGTTGTTGGAGAAGGTATGTTGACGTATTTTCTATTTAATTCAGGATAGATTAGTCAGGAAACTGACCTCACTTCAGCTAATCCTCAAAATGTGTTAAACCAGATTTTTAAATTTTCCCCAAATCAGCTTATCCTACAGATAAAACTATTTGTGTCATTATTATTTTTAATAGGCTAGGCTTGAAAGTATGGAATTTTTGTTGATTTCCCTGTCTCTTCAACTCCTGACACAAATCAAGTTTTATATTAAATTACTAAGCATTCATTGAATTCTGTGCACTTAGTGTGCAAGGATGAATAGGATCACATTGGCACTTTAGGAACTCAAGCTGCCTGCACTTATCCCTTTTCCTACATTTCTAGATCTACTAAACCAATCTAAAAGAGATTTCTTATCTCCACATTTTCACATCCAATTTTTTCTAAACATTGCTGCCGTATTACTTTCAGCAAAAATGCATTGCATATGTTATACTCTTTCTCAAAAATGTGTCCACTCCCCCAAACCCTCTGTTCCATCTAAACTAGTCTACACACTACTCCTACACAAGCCATATATATCAGTACTATCAAAATCTTAGTTCACACCATTTCCCTTGCTTGGAATGTATGCTTCCTTCCATGAAACGTATCTAAATTGAATAATACATGTTGAAAAGTGTACAATATTCAGAGCATTAGTCACTGATCTTCTTTTACTCCCTTTCTTTCTTTCTTTCTTCCTTTCTTTCTTTCTTTCTTTCTTTCTTTGCTGTATATTGAACCCAGGGCCTTGTGTATGCTAAGTAAGTTGTCTACCACTGAGCTATATATCCATCCCCCATTAGCCACTTCTCAAATACAACATATCTATTCAATTTTTAACTATGCATTCTATTTTTCCACATAGGTTGTGCCTACATTGACATTCCTAAGTTTGAAGCATGTACAATCTAATTGAGGAAATGAATATACATTCAAAAGTTAAGTAGATACTATTTTTTTCTAAGAACTTCCTTTCCCTATGCATTACACATGGAAGTAGAACTTAACTAAGTTTATGATTTCTTAAAAGTTGATGTATATATTATTTTATCATAAACAAAAAGTGCAGTCCACATATTATTTCTCTTTGTACAACTTAAGTCTTTATACTTTTTACTGAATTTGGCTTAGAGTTAATTACAAAATAATAACTGTTACTGTGTATTTTATTCCTTAATATTGTTCTATCTTTACACTCAGAATTGAAGAATTTGGGCCTTGAAATGGGTCTTCTATCTACTCAGATAAAGAAACTGAGATGTAGAGAGTTGTTGAAATGCATATAAATAGAACTGAAAGTATCATATCTGGGTCTTATGTATTGGTAGTCCAATGTTTTCTTTATAATATCCAGAATATGTTATGCTAACATGTATACATTGTAGGAAGTGAAATTCAGCAATATTATTTTTTAACTTTCCTCACAATCAGCCCAAGACATATTTAACAAGACCCCAGCTGTCCAAATACTACAAAGTTAATGATTATTTATTTATTTATTTATTTTTGCTGTTAGGTGCCATTGAGTTGGGTCCAACTCACAGCGACCCTATATACAATAGGACGAAACACTCCCCACCACTGTGTGTGCCAGCACTATGTCATGCTTCTCTGCTTTTCATATAGTTTTCAATGTTTGATTGTTTTGGGATTCCTTCAGGAGTGGATTGTCATGTCATTTTGTAGTTCTGGAGATCGAACCCGGGACCTCCGATAGTACAGAGCAGCAATCTACCAATTGAGCTACTGATCAGTCTGAAAGTTAATGAATATTTTTCTAAATTTAATAATTATAAATAAGTTATATGTTATATGTAGGGCACACTCTTCGATGGTCTGGCCCAGATGTTCAGACATGAGGCACAGCCGCACACACAGATAACTACACACAGCTTCCTCAGGACTCTCGGGTGAGGAGCGCAGACTCCTGCAGCTCCTGGGAACACAGTGGGAGGGGAGAAAGGAAAAGCCTTGGGCACTTTTGCCTTGTGGGGATCAAAAGCTCTTTACTGTCTCTCTGCCCTTAACAAGGGCCTAGAGGAACCCAAAGTGAATATAACTCAGTACCAAGTGTTACAGGTCTTATGCTCCCTCAAGGGCAGCTGTGGCTCTTCTGCCTCTGGTGCTGGGACCAGAGATTGTCCTCAGCTTCTGTCCCTAGGTGCTGGGCCAAGAGACTATCCTCACCTTGATTGTAGATCTTCCTCCTTAAGAGTGCCATATAGTTGTACTGGTCTCAGTGGTCACGAGGAGAGATGCTTCCATGTTGCTGATCAAATCCAGAGAGAGCAAGCTGCTGCAGTGCAGCTCCTTTTATAGATGGCTTGAACCAATCACCTTCGAGTCCTTTGTTTTTCAATTGTCCAATCAGGTTTGGGGGATTTGTGAAGGGTTTTGGAAAAGTGTCCAATCACAGATTTTCAAAAGCTGTTTTCCCAGTTTTGGGGTTTTTGCCAATTACCTCCCAATTTTCCCCACAATTATAAATAATAATAAATATTATAATAATTAATAACCAATATGTATTGATTGAATTTTAATGTTGACTGGCATGGATGACAAAAATAAACCTTTGATCAATCACATCCTTATCTCATTTTTACCCCATTATTTTAAAACAAACATTTCATAAATTAGTCCTAAAGTAAATTTGGAACAGAAAACACCTAGTGTCTAATTTTGTCCATAAAAGAATTTTAAGTAATGAAATAACAATATTAATAACAATGCCAAAATGATATGAATTGGTGGAATGTTTACTATGTGGCAAAGTTATCTGAGAATGTCAAATGAACCAATTTGGTAAAATCTCAAAAAATTCCAATAAGGTTGATTCCATTACCAAGTCCATTTTGCAGATGAGAAATGTGAAGATCCAAGGTTAATAAACTTTGTAAAGGGCACAGATTGCATTCTAATGCCTTTTTTTGTGCCTGAAAAGCCTGTGTCAGCCATGGCACAGTCCTGGATAGTCTTTAGTCTGTTGCACATAGGGTCACTCAGTTGGACTAGACTTGATGGCACCTAACCACAGCAACAATCTGGCTGATATCTCCAAAGATGAAGAACAAAGGAAAACAGTTTACTCTCTTTATTCCTCAAATGCTCAATTAAGTTGCAAATCTCTGAAGCTAATTGGCCTAAAAAATCCTTAGTCATAACATAAAATATTAGTAGATATATAAAATTCATATGATATCTGTTTTGGAATATCTGTAATCTTAGTAACACAAAGTATGCTAGTACTTTTTCTTAAATGGTTACTTAAAAAATGATGCATTTTCACTTGCTTCCCTCATTTGCTATTCTTCTGTTATCAGTTATATTGTACTTCTTCAGGTTTCATTTTCTGCTATGCCATGATCCATCAAATGTTAAGAGTTAATGAAAACACCAATAGTCTTCTCTTTGTAACACTTCATCTGATAAATGGAAAGGGTGCCAACCCAATGAAAAGAAAAATCTCTTATCAGAAAATTGTTTCTGTGTCTTACATAGAAAGATTTGATCAAAGTGACAGTGTATAATTCACAGCACAACTGACAATCCACCATACTTTAACTAAAAAGAGAAAAATGTAGTAAATACAATTGATAAATCTAAGTCACTGTAGAAAAACACTCTAACAATCTTCAAAGCAAATTTAATTTTTAAAAGCTTGTTCATGATTTATGTTTTGAGAAAGTAGGAGCTTCATTAAAAATAATTCAGTTGCATGGTATTTTTGCATATACAAAAATTTGGTAATGGTCATCAGGCTTTTGTTATGGGGGCTAGTAGTAAACTGGGCATAGGATTTACCTAAGAGTGTCCTGAGTTAGGTTTAATCACCAACTGTCTTCTGTCAACACTTTCTACAAAATTCACTTCTCTACAGCAGTATCTATCTAGGAAGCTGCCCAAAAGAGGGGTAAAGAGGACATCATAGTAAATTCAGACATTCTTTCTTCTCAATAATAAGAATAACCAATATTTTGGAGTACTTACTGTACACAAGAAACTAGTTAAATGCTTCTCATTTAAAATCTAACTCAATTTTTATAGCAACTCCATGCAGCAACTTCTATTTTAAGCTCCATTTTCATAGAGAAAACAGACATGAAGAAGTTAAGTTATCCAACAGCTGATTACTGAAGCTCATCTTCTAACCAAATTCTTATTTCATTCTAGAGTTTTTATCAATCCACTTGTAGCCTCTATCCCTCTTCATAACCCACAGCAGTAGAAACTATATCCATGCAATCTGTGGTCAATCTTGAATTGGGTTCCTCTATTGCACTGCTCCATATACTCTGTATCGAGAGATTAAAGACATTAGAGTGAAAAACCAGGAAGCTAAGAAGACTTGGACACATGCAGGAAAAATAGAAACCTAGAAAAAAAAAATAAAAGACTGGCAGAAAGGAAGTCTCCCCTACAATTCCAAAGAGTTCCAGACATACTGACTTCATCCTCTCAACATAGCTCTTCCTGAGCTACCCCCCAGGTCTACTTCATTCTTCTTCCTATAACCCAATTAATCTCTTATTTTGAACTATTTTATCCACTCAGAGATAATCCAGATAATTTAGTTGCACCATTCTCAGAATAGTTGCTGAGAACCTGATTAATACATCAAAATACTAGTATATACAGATAGATTATAATAAAATTGTATCTTAAGAGGAGTAAATGTAAATAAAATCCAAATTATTATCACATTAGTCAAACACAAACAAAAATTGTTATTGTTTTGTTGTCTGTGTCACTGTGAAGATATACTTAAGAATAACAAAACAAATTTATTACCTGTTTTAGAAAGCCATATGAGTATAAATAAGTCCAGATGGCTGATATTTTACAATTGTGCCAAAATGAAAAGCAAATACAAGGGAGATGAGCTACAAATTTTGATCATATTTGATTTATTCATTATGTGGGGCATGATTTTAGCTTTCTATTATATAAAACTGTTCAGTTTTATTGTACAGTATAATTGCTTGACACAACCCACAAATTACATTCACTATTTTCCATATCAAATAGAAATTTTATTTTACAATGTGCTCAACCTTGTAGAAAGTGTAATTTGTTGTCTGAAATGGACTGATGTCCTAAAGACCCCCTATACTTAGCCCAATGCCACTGATGCCTCATAAAAATACCATCTGCCTCTGTTCCCACACCTCAAGAGATTTTTATAACACTACCTGCCACCCTTGTTTACTCTGACTCTGGTCTTGTTTCTGTAGATTCCAACTATTGCATCCTATGTAAAACCTGTCACTATGTACTAACATCCTGTATGAGTTTTCTGCTGAACTTTGGTTTACTCTTTCCCTGGCATGCCCACAGGACTGCCTTGCTTCACACACTACCTGTCATCCTTAAAGATTCCTTGGTCTGCACTTCCAAGCCTGATTCACTGCTCCAGAGGATGAGAGGAAATCTAATAGCCATGATTAAGTACTATTGCAACAAAAGTTTCAATTTCCCAACTTCCTTCAGAGACTTTTGAGAAAATAATAGAAATAAGTAAGAATTTAATAAAAGATTCAAAAGCATTGTTTTTATATCAAAATGTTTAAAAGAACATAAAATCTCTAACCCAAGACATAAACTGTAAATATTTACAAAATCAGGTCATATGACTTCACATTTGAATACTCTTATTTAAAAACAAAAAAGCCTAGTGTCTGAGCCTGTCAGATTTCAGAAGCTAATCAGGGTCAGGCCTGGTTAGTACTCAGATGGGAGACTGCCTGGGAATATCAGGTGCGGTAGGCTTGGGAGAAGGATCTGGCAGCCCACTCTCAAAAATAATCAGCCATGGAAAATCCTATGAATAGCAGAACACTGACAATAATAGTGCAGGGCATGACACAGTGTTGGGTAGTGTTTCATCTGTTGTTGTTGTTGTTGTTAGGTGCCGTCGAGTCGGTATCCGACTCATAGCGACCCTCATAGGGTTTTCAATGGCTGACTGTTTCGGGATTGCCATGGGAGTGGATTGCCAGGCCCTTCTCCCATTTTTGTGGTGCTGGGCATTGAACTCGGGACCTCAGAGACTGCAGCACAGCGCTCTACCAACTGAGGTAAATCCCAGCCCCTTTATCTGTTGTACATAGGGTGCTATGAGTTAGACCCAAGTCAATGGCACCTAACAACAACATCAATAGAAAAAAAAAGTATTGATGTGTACTTACCTGCAACTACATATAAATTACACACTAACATAAATGGATTATACTAGCTTTTTAATGGTGCTTGACCTGAAGTTATTTTATCATAAATTTTCTCAGGAATTCTTGCACACAAGTGACAAATTAGAAGCCACTTAAGACCAAACCTGTTTCATAGAAATATAATGTGACCCACAAATGTAAATTAAAATGTTATAGTATCGGCATTTAAATTTTTAACTTTTTAGTGATATATTTTTATTTGACCCAAAATATTATTTCAATAATTAACAAAGTTATTAATATAATTTATATTTTTAAAACTAAGTCTTTAAAATCATTTATGCATTTTATATTTAAAGTACATCCCAATTTGTACTAGCCTTACATTTCAAGTATTCAATGGCCACATATGATTTGGAGCTACTTTATTGACAGGAAAGCCTTAGCATAAAGAACAATTACTATCCATTTTCAATAAAAAGAATTATTTCTGTAATGAAAATATATTCTTAAAAGAAAATAAGCCTCAAAGTTTCTGTTAATTAATATCCTCAAATAATTTAAGTGACTTAATTATCTCTAAAACAAGTATTCAGTTTACATTCTAAATTATCCAGTATCCATTTTAATTACAGCCTATAATTTTTAATTCTTATGGATGCTAGATAAAAATTTGAGAAACATTCATTCTAGACATCCATCTGGTTGGCTATTCCACACAAAGCTGTCCCAGCCCTCACTAAAAAAATATGACCCTGGGATGAGTAATGACAGTTTAATGGAATAGTATACGCAGCAAATACAACATATAACAACAAGACATTAGAAATAGTGTGTTTTCAATTGTTTTCAATTTCAGGGATGACAAAATATTTCCATGAATTCTTGTTTCTTTAATTAACTTTTTATGCTCTCTTCTTTCCTTATCTCTAAGCAACTACAAATTTAATGAGAATTGATTTCATCACAGGGTTTACTCAACCCAAAACTCTGTGTTTTAGATGTCATTTTTAAAAAATCTTTAAATCTAGTGGATGAAATACTAACATATTTATTTTTAAAAGGCAAATAATACCAAAATGTCATGTGATTCATTAAACAACACCAGAGTTATGTATTTATTTATTTATTCACTCAACTGACAGTGAACAGACAATAGACAAAATATGCCACATAGTGTACAGGGGGCAAAAATATATATAAAAAAAATTCCCAGAAAAAGCTTACATTGTATTGGAAGAGACCAAATTGTGTACTGCATGTCAGAAGTCTTCAGGGCTCCAAAACAAATATCTATAAATTACTTGGTGGTGCATTAATAGGATACTTAACCTCACTAAATTTGGCAATTCATCTCTGGAAGTAGCAGTAAGTTGAGCCTTGAAATGTAAGGAGGAATTTCATAGCCATAGTAAGGGAAGAGAGGAAGAAAAAGCAATGCTACTTGAAAGAACTCAAGTTTAAACGAAGCAGTCTTATTTATGGTGTTTTAAGAAAGTTCCTATAGCAAGCAATGAGGGTATGCAATTAGGTAAGCAGAAGCCAAATTCCAGAAGATCTGGTACAATCACTCCAAGGTTAAGTGTTTTATGCAGGAAAGTGGTTTGCCATACTGTGCAATGTATTTGTCCATGTCCACTGTTATACTGAAATACTTGAAACACCTTATAAAGTACAAGAGTTTATTCAGCTCACAGTTTTGGAAACTGAATGTTCTAACAGCATGGTGCTGGCTATTTGCAAGAGTCTCCCAGCTGCATTACATCATGGCAGATGGCAACATGGCAAGACTGCATGTAAGAAAGGGAGCTCACATGGCAATACAGGAGGCCAGAGAGAGGCCATGGATTGGGAAGGGTTCCTCGTGTGTGCGTGTGTGTGTGTGTGTGTGTGTGTGTGTGTGTGTTACTGGGGGTTGAATCCAGGGTCTCGTGCTTGCATGCTCTGCAAGTGCTGGACCACTGAGCTGCACCCTCAGCCCATTTTTTACTTTTTTGAGACAGGGTCTCGCTAAGTTACCCAGACTGCCTCTGATCTCGAATTTGTGATCCTCCTGCCTCTACCTCCCCAGCCGCTGGGATTACAGGCGTGCACCACAGAGCCCAGCTGGAAGGGTTGCTCTTTTACAGTAACCTTCATATACACTAACCAGCAACCCACAATAATTATATCAAATCTTCCTGAGAGTAATGCCCCTAAAGACTCAATTATCTTGCACTAGGGTCCACCTCTTAACGGTTCCACAGTATTTCCCAACATTCTCCCAATGAGAATCAAGTTTCTAATACATGAACTTCAGTAAAACTACATCCCAAATATAGCCTGTGTTATAAAAATTATTCTGCTTGCTCTATGGATACCACATGGCTGGAGAGCAATACTGGATTAAAGAAAACTCATTGAGAGCATGGTACACTTTAATAATTGTTGACATATGGACATTTAATGATGGTAAAAAATAAAGGAGTAATTTCATAATGATTCACATATTTCATTCTTTGGTAATAAATGGATAGTAGTGAAGTGGGCCTCAAGGAAACCTCCCCTTCCTTGCCTCCAAAAAGGCTTTAGTTCACTTTTTTTTAAAATAGCCTTTGTTCTTGATTTTTAGCTAATGATTGTTTAACTTGATACCATTAATATTTGTCTAAATCATTGTTTCTTGTAAGTGATCCTGTGAGTTCCTGTTTTCCTACATGAGTTACAAAGCACTTTCAGTTCAGTAAACTGCTTACCTCATGTAAAATCCACCCTTCTGTTCTCTGCATTCATAAGCTGCCTGAAGGAATTTACACCTTCCCCTTCCCTTCCTGGCAACACTGCTAATCATTTTTCTGTTTCTTTAATCTTACTTTGTTTCTGTGCCATTTTACTCCTATAAGCTCACCTTCCTAAGATACTCTATAAAAGGTCTAGCTCTCCTTTGTTAGGAGCTCAGATGTGGGAGATGACTTGAGCCATACCAGTACAGTAAATCCTCCAGACTTGCCTCTGGTCTCCCTTGTCTTGTGAGTTTCCCAGAAATTTGGGGGCCTTGTCTGGGATTGGAGATGACAGTTTAATGTCTCCTTTGTCTGCAGGCCTGGGAGCTCTGGGCCAGGGGAGATCTCAAGACCTCAGATGTTACTGGATCGGACTTGAGCCCAGAGAAGAAACCAGCTATCTAGTGTCCTGGAGCCTCACCCTGACTGCACAATAGAACCTGTGGGGCTTTAAGACAACTTCAGGAGCAGCATGCTACAGAAAAGGTAAGTCTGGGGACCCAAGAAAAAGGACTCATCCAGAAAGGATGGAAGGGGAGCCTGATCATCTCCTATAGACACACTAGTAGTCTTAGTCTGGAAAAATCCAAGGAAAACTAAGCCTGACACTAGGACAAGGATTTTCTTCTCCACCAGGTGGAGGAGATCTGTGTGAAGGTATTGGGATGAAAGATGTATGAGTGTGTGAGGCCACAGGCCCAGTGGCATGGGCCATACACCCTGGGCCCTGGGCAAGTACAAAGTTCAGCAGGCATCCTGTGGTGGCCCACATATGGCTTACAGTGACCCCACCCATGGGCTAGCATCTGTGGGGTACCATTTTCAGGGTTTGTGTGAACCCACCAATGCTAAACAGCACCTGAAATATTCCTACAAAGGAGACAGCTGTAATGGAACAAAGCAAAAGTGGAAGAGGGAAGCATGCAGAACTGGGGAGGGATAAGTATTACCACATCTAAGCCCTCTCCTCTAGAATGTATGATAAAAAACTTTAAGAAGGGTTTTACTGGGGATTATGGAACAAAATTGAGACCCCAGGAACTAAGGAAACTCTGTAAAATAGAATTGCTCTCTTTCAAGTTCTGGTGGCTGGCGAAAGGAACAATAGATGGAGGAATAATTGGCCACATATATCAGGTGGTGACTGGAGTCAGAGGTTCTGGGGACCCAGACCAATTCCCTTATATTGACTCATGGTTAAACATAGTTCAAACCAGGCCCTCTTGGCTCCAGCCCTGCCTGACTGCTTACTGCAATATGTTAGTAGCCTGGAGAAAAATCGCAGGGAGAGAAATTACAAGAGAAGCCAACTGAACCAATTTTACAAGAGTTTACAGCAGAAGATTTTCCTCCCCCTTACAACCCAATCTACCCCTCATGGCTAAGGGTAGCTTCAGCCCATGAAGAGTCGAGTTTTGATAGCAGATCATCCAAAGCATCAGCCCCAGATCCCAGAGCTTCACACCAAAGGAAGAAACCCTCACCCCAAGGGGAGGAGCCCTCAGCCCAGGGAAGAAGAGGACAAGATCAAGAAAATCAAACAAGCTGCCTTCAATCAGGCTGAGCCAGAGAAGCCAGGTCTTTATAAATACCTCTCTGGGAAGCTCAAGGGTACCTTTACTATGATAAACAAGGCCAACTCCAAGGGGGACAATGGATTTTTGTCTAGCACTCCTTCACTACTGATCTCCTCAACTGGAAGCATCATACTTTTTCCTATACAGAAAAGTCTCAAGCCCTCATAGACTTAATGTAGTCCATATTCCAAACTCACAACCCAACCTGGCTGGACTGCAAAGAGCTCCTCTTAACATTGTTTAATACCAAGAAGCACTGGAAGAGTGACTCAAGCAGCCCTCCAATGGCTAGAGAACAATGCCCCAGTGGGAACACTAAATGTTCAGGTCTTTGCACAAAGCCAATTCTCAGAAACACATCCAAACTGGGATCCAAATAAGGCAGAGGGACTGCAATGCCTAGAGAGATATTGGGAAGCAAACCCGCAAGGCTTAAGAGCAGGAGGGAAAATGGATGTAAACATAGGAAAAGTTTCAGAGTACTTCATGGGGCCCAAGAGAACCTGAGCCAGCTCTACAAATAGCTATTTGAAGCATTTCATCTGTATATGCCATTTGATCTGGAAGCAGCTGAGAACCAAGGCAAGGTGAATGCTGTTTTGGTGGGACAAGTGAAAGGAGACATCAGAAGAAAACTGCAGAAACTGGAGGGATTTGAGAGGATAAATGCCATGTAGTTACCTGCAGTGGTGAAAAAGATCTATCTTGAGTAAGACCTAGAGGAGAAAAAAGGAGGCTGACTGGAGGCTTGAAATGAAGGTGGATTTGTTGGCAGTAACCTTCACAGGAAAAGGAGGAACATCGAAGAGGTGAAAACAAGTTGATGAAGAAGAGGATGCCCAGACTCAGGGACTGAAAACTGATTGAGACTAGAAAGAAACCAATGTGTATAATGTAGAACAAAAGGCCATTGAAAAAATGAGTGCCCAGAGGAAGACAAAGTAAAGGTTAAGGATTGCTCAAATAGGAGACCACCACCTAGAGGGCAGCATGCCTAAGGAAAGTCAGGCTCAGACCTCATTGGGCTGCCAGGGGCTGAAGGATTTGAACAGTAGGCCAGACCAGGCTCCATTCCCCAAGACTCTGGGAGCCCATGGTCACATTGAATGGTAGGGGCCAACTTTATGGTGGACACAGGCATTAAGCCCTCAGTTGGGACCCAACCCACTGGCCCGTTGTCCAAAAACCATGTGACTATTTTCAGAGCCCAAGAAAAAGCCATTTTGCCAGCCAAAGAGATGGGCAATTGGGGACGAGAGGTCCAGCACAAGCTCTTATACCTTCCAAGTCACCAAGTCCCCTTGTTGAGGAGAGACCTGCTTTAAAAGCTGCAGGCCCAAGTCACATGTGGCCCTCAAGGCACTATGTCACTGAAAGTATTGCCATCAGAAGGCATGACTGTGGCCCTCATGATCCCCCAGGCTGAAGGATAGAGGCTATACTCAGAAAAACCCCAGAAGTCTAATGATTTACATGGGTTGCATTTAAAAATGCCTGGTGTATGGGCCAAAGACAATCCACCAGGATTTGTCTTAAACCAAGCTTCTGAGGTGATGGAATTAAGACACAGGGCAACTCTAGCTCAAATTCAAAAGTCTCATCTCCCTCCAGAAGCTATATGGGGTATAAAGGGACATTTAAAATGACTCTTAAAAATCAGACTCTTAGCCTGATGTCAATTAGCGTGGAATATGCCACTTCTGCCAGTCCAGAAACCCAGAATATATGAGTAAAAGCCCGTGCAAGACTTATGAACTATAAATCAGGCCACAGTAACCCTTCACCCAATGATTCCAAACTCTTACATGCTAATGGGACTGATTCCAGCAAATGCAGCCTGGTTCGCTTGTTTAGACCTAAAAGATGCTTTTTCCTGCCTCTGCCTTGCATCAGTCAGTCAGCCTGTCTTTGCATTCCAATGGGAAGATCTCACCATGGGAATAAAGGAACAACTCACCTGGACCAAACTTCCTTAAAGATTCAAAAATGTACCCACACCCTCCAGACAAGCTTTGGCTACAGATCTCAAGGCCTATACTCTATGAGGAGATGGCTCCTAAAATTTGTAGATGATTTCCTCTTAACTGCCCCGACCTGAGAGTATTACCATCAAAGGACTCAAGACCTTCTACATCTACTTTGAAAGACTGGATATAAAGTATCCAAGAAAAAGGCTCAAATCTGTGGAAAAAATGTCAAATATCTGGTCTTCTTAGTGTGAAATGGAGAGTGACAACTGGGTATGGAACGGAAATGATCCATATATGCTATTCCAATGCCCACTACCTGGAGCTAGATGAGAGAGTTCCTGGGGGCATCAGGCTTCTGTCACATCTGGATCCCAAACTTTTCACTCATGGTAAAACCTCTCTATGAAGCCACCAAAGTAGATGCAGGGGAAAAGGAGCCTCAGTGGAGAACCAAACAGGAAAGAGCATTGAAACAAATAAAAGTGGCCCTCACTGAGGCTCTGGTGCTAGGACCGCCCAATGTCACAAAGCCTTTCTTTTGATATGTCTATGAGCAAAGAAGGATGGCTATAGGGTGGCTAACTCAGGTTATAGGGTCATGGAATCACCCAGTGGCATACTTATTGAAGCTGATAGATCCTGTGGCTTTTGGATGGCCTCCCTGCTTAAAAGTTCTGATGATGACCACCCTGTTGATAGAAGATGCTGACAAATTAACTATGGGGCAAGAACTGACTATTTGTGTCTCAGGCTCCATTATAACTCTTCTGGACCAAAGAGGGCATGACTGGATATCAAACCCATGTATGACAAAATATCACGGGGCTCCTGTGTGAAAATCCCTGCATAACCCTGGGAAAAGTTAATGCCCTCAATCCAGCTACACTGTTCTCAGTGAACCTGATACCCCTTCCATTATCATGTGGAAATGGTAAATGAGGTTTTTACAAGCTGGAGAGATGTGTTAGACCACCCCATGGAAGACTCAGACATTGAACCCTTTACATATGGGAGCAGTTTTATATGCAAAAGAACCTGCCTTGCTGGCTATGCATTGGTGACACTGAGCATGATAATAGAGGTTCAACCTCTGCCCAGGAGAATCTTGGCCCAAAAGGCAAAATCCATAGCTTTAACAAGGGCCCTCATGCTAGAAAAAGAGAAGAAGGCTAGTGTTTATACTGATTCTAGGTATGTTTTTGTTACTTTACATGACCATGGAGACATTTATAAGGAGAAGGGCCTGCTAACATCGAGACAAAAAGAAATAAAATATAAGGAGGTGATTCTACAGCTTCCGGATGCTTTGTGGGCTCCACAAAAAAATAAGCCTTCTACTGCAAAGGATACAAACAGGCAGGCACTGTTAAGGCAAAAGGAAACCAGAAAACAGATAGACAAAATGGGCTACAAGGGTGGCCATAGAGCCTAAAGAAGAGGCTCTAACTATGTCCCTTCTCCTAGGCCTGCCTCTCCTAGAGGTCCCATGCTATTCTTCTAATGTAAAGGATTTTTCACCTAGGAGACCATGAAATATACAATAGGAGGATGGTGGAAATTCTCCAGTGAAAAATTGGCTATTCCAGAGATGTTTGCTCCTAAATTCAGAAAGCAGTTCCACCAAAGGACCCACATGGGAAAGATAGAACTAGAGACTCTATTGGTACAGTGCTTTTATGTTCCATGGCTCATTGCCATCACCCAGACCATATTGAACAATGTCTGATGTATGCTCATAATAACACATGACAGCCCCTAGGAATTCAGGAGAAAGGAGCAGCCCCACGTGAAAATTTACTAATAGATTTCATTGACCTGCTCTGAGTGAGGGCCTATCTATACCTCTTAGTGCTCATTTGCACCTTTTCAGGTTGGTTAGAAGCCTTCCTACCCAGACAGAAAAAGCATAAAAGGTAACAAAGGTGTTATTAAGGGATATTATTCCTGGATTTGACTTGCTTTTGACTCTAAGATCAGACAATCGACAAGCATTCATACCTGAAATAGTTCAGGAACTCATCCAGATGCTAAAGATAAAATAGAAGTTACACACAGTCTATTGGCCACAGAGTTCAGGCAAAGTAGAACACATGGACTAGACACTTAAACTATTGTTTGAAAAGTACTACCAGCTGAGTCAGTATGCACCCCCAAAAACAGACATGGTATTCACCCATAAAATTTTATTTGGCTGGCTGCCTCTAATCATAGGACAGATAAAGAGATGATCTCTGTGAATTGAGAGAACTAACTTTACAGTGACAGATGTAGGTACTAGGATTTGTCATGCAGGATATCCATGACTAGGTACAGGAGAGAATGTCTACAAGTTTAACTAACTCAACACATCTCTTTGAACTAAAGGTTCTCATTTGGGTTAAAAAACTAGAACCCAATTCCATTGAGGTACATATGGGATGTGCCACATACCGTAATCTTGTCCACTTCTGCAGCTGTGAAAGTTACAGGAATAGTGCCTTGGATCCCTTACAGCCACTTAAAGCCCATGGCCCAGGAGGGCTGGACCCATCAGCAGGACCCAGGATATCCAACCTGGCTGATGCTGTGCTAGAGTCTGCCTGCTAAACTAGACAATAAGGAAAATGACAGCCCTGCTCTAGTCACTCAGGAAGATGACCAGTCTACACACAGTGGAAACTTGAGGAAACCTGAATCTGCATGGGATCCTGCCCTGTGGACTGTTCTTTATGCAGCTGGTAGTGCCCCAATAGGAGAAGGTAAAAGGGAAACACTCAGAGGAATGTTCCCAATGCATGCACCTTACACAGTCTGGAACAAAACTGACTTAAACCTTGCTGTTTCACTCTTACTATGAATGTAAGAAGACCCACTATGGAACAGTAAACATAATCAGACAACTTTCTCAACTTGTAACCTAGGTAATGACCTCCCAGGACTTCACCTTATAAAGCCTAGTTTAACGTCTGGAAAGAAAATAAAGACAGGGCCCTCTTAAGCCAGACTGAGGTCACTTGCTTTCACCAGGGCACAATCAAGATCCTCTTTGGTGGTTGCCAGGCCATAAGGTTGCCTACAACCTATGGTTCTCTAGATTAAATATGGAAATTTTTCATGTTAAGCTCAGGAAAAATCACCTTCCTCAGTAAATAACTAGGGTCAACTCCTAATAACCGTTGCCAAAAGGAGATATTTTATACCATGAAACTCCTCATCCTAGGTCCAAATATACTCAAGTGGACTTCTGGGCATCACTTACTCTGCCAGCCCACAAAACTCAGGTCATATCATCACATTATACACCATCAAGATTCCAGTCCACCAGGCTCAACAGTTCTGAGTTTTTAAATCATTTTATGAGCACCTACAATCAGATTCATCAGATGTTGTCCTGAGTCCTGGAATTTGTTCTCACAGCTAGCTGAAAACATAGTTCAGAGCCTACATGTCCCTTCCTATTACATCTGTGGAGGCACTAATATGGGAGAACAATAGCTACCAGAAGCACAAGATTTAAAGCCCCAAGAAAACCAACAGTTGCCTGCTGGCTGGACAAGGGTGTATATATTAGAAATGATCCAGTCATTGTTCTTCTTAATTCTGCTAAAACAGGGAAGAAGGTTAGAATACCCAATATATGACCAAATAAGAAAGAGGGACAAAAGAGGTATTAAAATAGATTAGAAAGACGATAAATTGCCTCCTGAGAGAATAATCCAATATTATAGCCTGGCCACGTGGGCAGAGGATGGAAGTTGGGGATATCATATCCCAATTTACATACTTAACCATATCATCAGGTTACAAACCATCCTGAAGATCATAACAAATGATTCTGCAAAAGGCCTAGATCCGTTGACACATTGAGGCACCCAAATAAGAAATGTCATTTAGCAAAGTAGATTGGGCCTAGACTATCTCCTACCTCAAGAAGGAGGAGTATGTGGCAAATTCAACCTGAATAATTGCTGCTTAGAAATTGATGACAATGGACAAATTATCAAAGACTTGATGGTCAGAATGCAAAAATTAGATCATGTCCCTGTTCAATTTGGAAAGGATGGCCCCCAGACTCATTTTTTACAGGCTGGTTCTTAGCCTCTGTAGGCTTTAAAGCCCTAATAGGGATAGTCATAGCCTTATTAGGATCTGTCTCATACTGCCCTGCCTCCTACCTCTATTCACCAATAACACTTAAACAACCATAAAAGGTCTTGTGAATAGATACATCATCACCTGACTGATGGCTTTAACCAAATACCAGGTCCTGCCAAATGAAGAGTTGCAAATCTATGCTGGGCCATGCTATGATGATGATGATCTTAAGTAAACTCATTAACAAAGAGCATCAAAGAGGGTAATGAAATGTGTCCCAAAGGAAACTCCTCCTCTTGCCTCTAAAAAGCATTTAGTTCACTGGTTTTTTAAACAGCTATTGTTCCTTGATTTTTAGCTAATAATTGCTTAACTTGGTACCATTAATGTTTGTGTAAATCATTGTTTCTTATAAGTGATCCTATAAATTCCTGTTTTCTCACATGAGTTGCAAAGCTGTTTCAACTTAGTAAGCTGCTTGTCTCATGTAAAATCCAACTTTTCTGTTCTCTGCTTTTATAAACTGCCTGAAGGAATTTACACTCTCTCCCCCTCCTAGCAATAGGGTTGCTAACCACTTCTCTGCTTCTGTAAACTTGCTTTGTCTATTTCTGTGCCATTTTACTCCTATGAGCCCATCTTCCTAAGAGGTTCTATAAAAGGTCAAGCTTTCCTTTGTTTACAGCTCAAACTTAGGAGACCACTCCTCTCAGCCATAATGGTATAATAAATCCTCGTGACTTGCCCCTGGTCTCTCCTGTCTTGTGTCTCCTGCAAAAGCACTATCATTTGTTAAGGCAAAAGATCATTAGAATAAATGCTAAATTAAGCACTTACTCTAAACAAGTATTGTACTTGTTTTCTATATTAAGCAATTTAACCTTCACAACAACCATATGAAGTAACTACTATAAGAATCCCAACTTGACTATTGCAGACATGGAAACACTGAAGGTTAAACCAAGAGATAGAAATCAAATTTAGCACCAATAAGATCCAAATAGAATACCTGCTGTTTTATTTCATACATTATTTTATGAGATGAAAAAATGCCAGCATTAGTGTGTGGCTCATCAGGTGATAGAGTGATAGGATTCTGGTAGGTCCTTGTGCTTGTTCCATCAGACCCACCTTAATGCATACAGTGTGCTACCTACAGGCCAAAAACGTTTGTAACTGAAGATGAATAACTTGGGTTTTTAGAGGGCAGATGATTACATGAAGTTAGCCTATTCCATCTTAACACCATCTGATCTTGTGGAGCTCACATTTTAGCAGGAAGAGGTCAGGTTCAACACTCATAAATCAATCAGTTTAATAAACTGACTATGAGAAAAGAAAAATAGACTAAAAGAAAAAAACTATAATCATCTTAGTAGGTATGGAAAAGTATTTCACAAAATTCAAGAATCATTTATGTTAAATTTTTTTTAGCAAACTAAGCTGAGAAGGGAAGATTTTTCAAAATCCTATAGCTATTGAGTCATGGTGGCCCACACCTGTAACCTCAACACTCCGGAAGCTGAGGTAGGAGGATTGTGAGACTGAGGCCAGACTGAACTACACAGTAAGACTGTCGCAAAAACACATGAAAAACAAACAACAGCAACAACAAAAATGCTTATTTCTAATAGATTATTTAATAGCAAAAGACCGCATGCCATCTCCACAAGATCAGGAACAAGACAAGGATACCCATTCCTATGATTCCTACACAGTGTCATTATGGAGGTATTTAGTTCAATGAGGTAAGAGAAAGAAATAAAAGACATACTGAGAGGGAAAAAAGTGAGTAAAAACACATAGACAACAAGATTTTACTAGAACTAATTCTTGTTTAGAAAGTTAACAGGACACAAAGCCAATATACAAAAATCAACTATATTTCTATGAACTTGAAATGGATATTTAGAAGTTGGAATTTAAAAATCTATGAAACATTACCTAACTAAAAATCTGACAAAATATGAGCGAGATACAGTGAAAACTACAAAACACTAATAAATCACAAAAGAACTAAAGAAATTTGGTATAAGGACATATATTATGTTCACAGATTACAAGGCTTAATATTTATAAATGTTAATATCTTAGAAAATCTATAGTCAATAATTCCAATGAAAATCTCAGCAGCATCTGTTTATATAAATTCATATGTTAGTTTGAAAATATATGTAAAAGCAAAAGGAAGTAGAAGAGCCAAAACAATTTAGAAGAAGAAAAACAAAGGAGGAGAACTTACACCAAAAGGATTTCAAGACAATGTAAAAATAGAGTTATCAATACAGTATGGTACAGGACAAATATGCAGTTCAAAGGAGAAAGGATTTCTCCTCAAAAAATGCTGCTGGACTGTTGGACATCTAAATACAAACAAAATGCACCTTGATCCTGGACTTGTACCATCTCCAAAAATAAGCTCAAAATGTGCATGAGCCATAGACTTAATAGAACCTAAACACATCTATGGGAGATGGACCGGCAACCCACTCCCAAAAATAAATCTGCCATTGAAAACCCTATGAATAATAGAGACGCACTGACAATACTGTTTCGCCTGTTGTACACAGGGTAGCTATAAGCCAGATACTGACTGAACAGTACCTAACAACAACAACAATGTCTAGAAAGCCTGTAGCCGTATTCCTGTGGCATCTGATCCTGTCAGATCTCAGAAGCTAAGCAGGGTCAGGCCTGGTTATTATTCGGATGGGAGACTGCCTGGGAACACCAGGTGCTGTAGGTTTGGGAGACTGACCAGCAACCCACTCCCAAATATTAATCTGCCATTGAAAACCCTGTGAACAGCAGAGAAGCACTGACAGTATTTTGCCTGTTGTATGTAGGGTCGCTATGAGTCAGATACTGACTCAAAGGCACCTAACAACAACAACAAAAACCTCGGTTTAGCTCAGTTGGTAGAGTGCTGCTCTGTACTGAGGACTCGGGTTTGATCCCTAGCACCACAAAAATGGAAAGACATGGCAATCCACTCTCAACGCAATCTCAAAAATGATCAGCCATTGAAAACCCCATAAGGGTCATTGTGAGTTGGACCCAACTTGACGGCACTTAACAAAAACAAAAATACAACAACAAGCACATATTTAAAATATTATCTACATGAAAATTTAGAAGAAAATCTTTGTGGCAGTGAGTTAGGCAAAATATTCTTAGATAAGACAACAAAATGATAATCCATCAAAATTACAGCTCTAAAAAATTTTGTACATACCCTTTCATTAATATGGTGAGTATCAATAATTGAATGTTATGCAAAAAAATCTGTGTTGCATTTGCAGTAGGGTAAAGTAAAATATCACTCTTGATTCTTACTCTTTATTGTTTTTCTCAGTTTCCATTGAAATCATCTGTCATTCTCAATTCTACTACCAATGTGATTATTCTCCAGAAAAGACTTGCTGTTATGTTTCTATGCAAACAGAACTTAGTATCCTCCAGAAAACCTATAAAATAAAATCCAGACTTGTTTAAATTCCTTATTCAAGGTCTTTCTCTCCCTTCTCCAGTCCCATATTCCATTACTTCAAATTCAGCTCTGCACACACCAATAATGCCTGGTGTTCCTGGAATATATCTTATTCTATGTCTCTTCAAATATTATCCCCTCCTTGTGGAATAACAGACCACACCCATTTTATGTTATATGTCTAATAATGACATTAGGGCTGGACTGACCAAAAGAAAATAAATACATATTAGGAAAAAATATCTCTGAAATGGGTTGAGTAACTCTGCTAAGTGAAAACTTTATGTTTTGCCTTGACAAGAAAATAATTCTCAGCCACTACCAGAAATACGCCCCATCCACCCAGTTTGTAGAGTGTCACTCTGCACTCTGAGGTGCTGGGTTTGATTCTTACCACCACAAAAATAGGAGAAGGACCTGGCAGCCCACTCCCAAAACAATCAGCTATCAAAAATCCTATGAATAGCAGAGAAGCAATGACATAGTGCTGGACATAGCAGAGTATCAGGGAGTATTATGTTCTGTTGTACATAAGGTGGCTGTGATTCAGATCTGGCTCAATGGTACCTAATAACAGCAACACAGAAGCACAGCCCCCAAAAACTTCTGAATATTAAGATCAACTTTATGTTCACAAATTCTACAACCTAGTTAAAATGGACAATATTCTGGACATGTAAAATGTATAAAAACTAACAGAAAATTCAACAGAAATCCTGAGAACCCCACTGCCTGTTAAAAAATGTAATTTGTTATTAAAAAACTCTCATGTTCAGATAGTTCCTTCAGTGAATTCTATTGCAAATAGCACTATTAATATCATTACTACTACGAATTATAATAATAATAGCATTATTATTTTGAGGAGGAAGAAACACTTCCTCACTCTTTCAATGAGTCCAAACCAAAACCAGGCAAAAGGATTATATGAAGGAGAAAAAGGAAGGAAGGAAGGAAGGAAGGAAGGAAGGAAGGAAGGAAGGAAAGAAAGAAAAAATGAAAGAAAGATTATAAATAACTATCATTTCTCACGTATGTAAAGTACTCAACAAAATATTACCAAGCCAAGTTTAGCAATATGTAATAAATATAATACATTGTGACTTATTAGAGTACATCTCAGGATTATAAATATTCTAAAGTCAGTCACTGAAGTTCCAGTTATTGACTGAATTAAGAAAAAACAGTGAGCATTTCTGTAAATACATGAAAAATATTTGACAAAATTCAACACCCCTTCATGAAAAATAAATAAGGAATATAAGAGACTTTACTGGATCTGATAGAATACTTATACATTTATCAGGGTAAAGTATTAAACATTTTCTCTCTAAAAAGCAAGGATGCCTATTCTCACTATTTATACTTAATATTTTACTGGAAGTCCTACTCAATAAATTAAGGCAGGAAAACTAAAGAACAACACAAAAATAAGAAATAAGTAAAGCTTCTGTTATTTGCAGATGACAGATGTAGACAATCCTAAATAATCTATAAAACAACCAATATTCAACAATTAGTGTGTTTAATAGGGTTTCAGAATTCAAGATTCACTTACAAAAATCAGTTTTATTATCTTAGTAGCAGCAAATAATTGGAAAATAATTACAAAAAATTTCAAACATATCAAAAAGCCATATATATATATATATATATATATAGTTGTTGTTGTTGTTGTTAGGTGCCGTTGAGTCAGTATCCAATTCATAGCGACCCTCATAGGGTTTTCAATGGCTGAGTGCTTCGGGATTGCCTTGGGAGTGGATTGCCAGGCCCTTCTCCCATTTTTGCGGTGCTGGGAATTGAACTCGGGGCCTCAGAGACTGCAGCGCAGCGCTCTACCCACTGAGCTAAATCCCAGCCCATATATATATATACATATACATATATATATATATATATATGTATATATATACATATATATATACATATATATATATACTTAATGCTAGATATGACATTTACTCTAAAAATTATTTAACATTACTGAGAGAAGTTTTGAAAGAATATAGTAAAGTGAACAAATATAATATGTTCTTGGATTAGAAAACTCTGTTGCAACAATGTCATTCTCCTACATTGATCCAGATATTCAACACAATTCCACTAACAATCTCACATAAATTTTTCATAGATTTCACCATCTTATTTGAAAATTTATATCAAATTTTAAAGAATCTAGAATATGAAAAGTAAGCTTGAAGCTGAAGGAATTATATTATTTGATGTCAAGAATTACAATTAATCAAGGCAATATGATACTGACATGAAGATAACACAGATTAATTAATGGAAGAGCACAGAGAATACAAAAAAAAACCAATGAGTATGTTGTTATTTAATTTTTCACTATGTCATCAATACAACCCCATGGAGAAAATGACGTCATTTAAATAAATAGTATTGAAACATCTAGTTATGTTCATGGAAAAGAACTAATTTCGAGCCCTACATCATACCTTACCCCACAACTAATTCAAATGTATCACACCCAATGGCTTGGGAGGCTGAGGCAGAAGGCTTGCAGGGTTGAGGCCAGAGTCAGCCTGAGTAACATAGCAAGACTCTGTCTGAAAATATAAAAAAAAAAATATTTTTTTGCGAGGGATTGGATCAGTGTGGAGTGTTTTGCCTAGCATACTTGAGGCTCTGGGTTCAATGCCCAGTACTGAAAAAAATGTATTATGAAATGTAATGCAGATGTTATAGCTTTTAGAGGTAATCTTGAGAAAATACTCTCATAAATTGGGTATGAAAATATTTTTAAACATGAAAAGTAACATTAAACAAAAAATATTGATCTTCATCAAAGTTGAAACACTTGCTCATCAAAATATACTACTGAGAAAATGAATAGGCAAACCACAGTCATACAAAATATTTTCAAAATATATTTGGAGAAGTACTGGCAACCAGATAAAAAAAAATTCTGCTACTCATAAATAAAAAGACAAAGAAGCTAATAAATAAAAGGAAAAATATTTGAACAGTTAGAAAAAGATTTATGAGTAGCTAATAAAAGTGAAGAATTGTTTAATAACATTAGACATCAGAGAATCACAATCTAAACTATAATGTTAGACCACAACTAATGCTCAAAGACTGACAACATCAAATATTGGAAAGGATGCATAGAAACTGGAAATTTCATACATTATTGATGGGTTGTAAAATGACACAGTTAGTTTGAAAAAATATGTGGCAGTTTATTATATAACTAAGCATGCATCTACCCTACCCCCAAGGGAATCCTCTTCCAAGTATTAACCAAGAGATATCAAACTATGTGTTTATAAAAATACCAGATGAAAATGTTTTCAATGGCTATAGTCACAAATAACCAAAAGCTGGAAACAGATTGGGTGTCCATTGATAGAAAAATGGATGAAAAAGTTATGATATATCCATAACAAAAGAGTAACACTCGATAATAAAAATTAGCTACCAACATACAGAACAACATGGATGAATCTTGAAAGTATACCAAGAGAACAAAAGTTTTCATGAAATGGTATATCAGTTGTCCCCAGCTTTTTGGCAAAAGGGACTAATTTTGTGGAAGACATTTTTTCCCCAGACTGGAAGTAAAACTCAGGTGGTAATGGAAGTGATGGGGAGAGGGTGTTCACTTGCTCACCTGCTGCTCACTTTCTGCTGTGTAGCCAAGTTCCTAACAGTGGTAAAGTTCAGTGGCCCAGAATTCTGGGGACCCCTGTGTTATATAATTCCATTTATGTGGTGTTCTAAAATAGGGAAAATAATCTATGCTAAGAAAAATGCAGAACACCGTATTATTTCTGTGAGTGTGGAGGAGAATGGGAGAACTTTCTGGATGTTGACAATGTCATACTTGCTAGATGTTTGTATTACACATCTGGGTGCATTTGTTAAAATTTATCAGATGGTGTACTTAAATTTCACATTTTGTCATACATGAATTTTACAAAAAAGTAGGTATAGCAAATGATTATTTAAGTCTAGTAATTGGTATGATGTGCTGAAATGTTATAAAATCACATTTTGAAGTTTGCAGTTTACATTAAAATGTACTAATAAACATTTCAGAACATATAAGGACTCTTGTTCAGAACATATAAGGACTCTTACAAACCAACCAAAATGCCTAAACTTCTGTGGGATAGACATAAACAACTCTAAAGAAAAGTGAGCAATAGTAATAATAATAGTAATAAACATAAAATTCACAAAATTCACAAAAAGGAAACAAATTTCAATAAACATTCAAAAGATAGCCAATCTCACTTTTAAATAGAATAAAAGTAAATTAAAACAATAGAATATCATTTCAAACATGTAAGAGTAGTAAATAATAACTTCACATTTGGAAATATGGTTAAACAAAAATTCTTACTGAGGGAATTTGAAATGATGAAACCTGTACAGAAATAAAATCTAATAAATCTGAGTATGTATACAGCCTAGATTTTTAATTATATGCCTTGGAGAAACTCTTGGGCAGGTTGACAAGATGGCAAACATAGGGTACATTAAAACATCCATTAATAGGAAAATGAGTAAACACATTCTATGGAAGTAAGTTGAATGAACTAGATCTACATTAAAATGAACAGATTTTGAAAATATAGTACTGTGGTAACAAGATAAGTTGCAAAAATTGTACAGTGTGCTTCCATTAGAAATTTTTGAAATACAGTACTATGTTATATTTTTGTGGATAGATATTTTTTGTGTATTACAGAATTAAGGTGATTGACAGAAATACACCAACAAACACAGACAAATGACACAAATCCCTTTAATGGAATAAAAGATAAAAAAGGCTCAGATCTTGAAACATGCTATAAAAGAAAACAGTAGGCTTAGCTGCATTCTTCCCATTTGAAGAGCAGATTCCCTATCTTTTGTCACTATGAAATCTCTTTGTTGTCAGTAAAACACCTGAGTGGGTTAAGAATACCACTAGATATTTAAGAAGTTCCACAATGCTTCTCAAGGGAGGATTTTTTTTTTTTTTTTTTTTTTTTTTTTTTTTTTTTTTTTTTTTTTTTTTTTTTTTTTTTTTTTTTTTTTTTTTTTTTTTTGTATATGTAACCTTTTGGTTCCATGTGCTCTTTTCTGGAAAATCTGGTGAGGTGCTTACCTGCCTATAGGACAAAAATCAAAAAATAATTGCAGTATATTTTTGAAGGGTACTTTCAGGTAACTGAAAATTTAACTGCACAGATATGTCATCACCATCTGCAACAGAATGCAGGTACCTGAAATCTATTCTATGCATATGTAGTAAAAGCTGGAAAATTAAAAGAATGAAAACCTTATACAACAATCTCAGGGCAGTGGTTGGAGCAAGGAGGGGAAGCATGTGAACTGTGCGACATTCACTCTAGCATTATCCGTTAATTATCTTTTGAAAGGACAGAAAAAGAAGATTAGAGGAAAATGGAGATCATGGTGGCATATAGTCTTTTGGTTTCTGAGTTCACACACAAATGAAACGTCTGACTAACAAGATACAAAATTAAAATTTCATAGAATAACATTTACAATAAAATCAGATGACAAGCTATCCTACACACTCCAACATTCAAGAGGGCACTGACAAATCACCAACATCTATGAGAGCTGCACAATATTAGCACTCACAAGGAAATAGACTGAGAGGCAATGAGGATTCTGACTGGATATAGTCAGCAGACATTCTCAGGGAGACACTGCATCCGATGTGAGAAGTGCATCTAACTGCTAGGGATTTTATCCACTCATTGCCATGTAAATGCAAGAGATACACTGTAAAAATAAAAGGAGCTGACTCTGGATACCCACAGGAAATCTCAAAACTGTCCAACTAGCAGGGCACAGTGGTGCATGACTGTAATCTGCAAAGTATGCACAAAGCCCTGTGTTCAGCCCCCTAGTACCCCCAGAAAAAGAAAGAAAGAAAGAAAGAAACCTGTCCAGAAAATTTCCTTTCTAGGACAGGACCCAACACTGAGATGAAAGTGCTCTGATGAAATACAACTGTAAAAAACTACCACACTATCTTAGGTAGCAACTTAATTTTATTTATGTTGATATGACATGTCAGCTCCACAAACCCCAGCAATGACTAAACCAAGAGAATTCAGATTCCGGTGTCCAAAAAGGGATTTATATTAAGCACTTTGTTGTTTTAGGTGCCATCGAGTAAGATCCAACTCATAGAGACTCATATTAAGCAGTAAGAAACATTTTTAATATAATCACACTGTTGTTTTTGTCAAACATATTCACTAATGTTTCCATGAAATTTCACAGTTAGATATGAGAGACTCAAAGAACAAGGGTTCTATTTTGTTCCTTACCTTATTTCTTTACTCAAAAAGAAACTTGAAAGTTGTCAGTAGTGTAAGCTTCTTATCTGTGTGTCAGAGTTTTGAAATTTCCTCATAAACAGCTACATCAAAGAATTTTCATTATTACTCAGCCCTCAGACTAGGATTGATCTACACTAAAGAAAACACTTGCTTTCAAATTCACTGGAAATACACAATGGGAAAATACACATTTCACTGATTTGTTTTTTAATTTGTACCTAATTTTAATCATATGTAAACCCATTTGATCTATTTTGTTAGGACACTGAAATTTTTATAGATACAAAAAATATGTCTTCACATCTGTTGGTATTTATTTTATGCTAAATTTAGTCTCATGCCATGTATTTGTTTCTTCTCTTTCTTTTGGGATATCTTTTGCTTCTGTGCAAATTCCTCTTCTGATCTAGAAACAATTTGTACCTTTTCAGTGAGGATCATCTCAATGTGCCATGGGGAGCTCATGTACGAGTTATTCTGACTATGAGCTCTGTAAGTTCGGCAACACATATTGGGTGCTTTGTTCACCTGGATGTGTTCAATGACCAGAAATCTACAACTAAACCATTAAATTCAACTTTACTCTCTGCATTTTAAGCAGGTACAGCAAAAATTCAGCATTCTGATTGGGCCAACCACCTTGTGTCCAGCCACCTTGTGTCCAGACCCCTTTGGCCTGGGCACACTTATCAATTCCACCATTGTACACCAGAATGACACACACTGCTTCGTTAAAGTGACATCTTTCATATACTTGGTGGCTTTTCAGACATGCATACCTTTGATGGCCTGGGCAATCTCTCAGGTGTTTTTAAAGGGAACACAAAGATTTAAGCCTCTTGTCTTGTATGATTTTGTGGGGCTTTCTGGGTCAAGAGAGTACCAAACCATTTTTATTGGTCACCTCAGTCTGCTAACAGGAAGAGAAAACACACATTTTAAATTGATAATATCTAAAATTCCCTCCCCAAATTATTTTCATCTATGTGCAGCACATTTGCATATATGTTCCCACTATTTGAGAGTCAAGTGATGCTCAAAACCAGCAACTATTATTTTATCTAATATATTTCTAAATTACAACAATTTATCTGTACTGCCAGATAATATTGGCTTATAAATTCTCCTGAGAATTTTTTTGCTTAACTTACAGATAGGTAGGTAGGTAGGTAGGTAGATAGATAGATAGATAGATAGATAGATAGATAGATAGAGTGACATTATCTATAATAGAAGTTAACATAACCATCCCTCTGTATCCGTAAGGTCTGCATTTGTTGGTTCAGAATGCAACCAATCTTGGATTGAAAATATCCCCTCCCCCAAAAAATATTTCATTTATACTAAACATGTATAGGGTCTTTGGGTCATTATTCCCTGAATAATAACATTATAACAAATATTTACATAGTATTTACATTGTGGTAGGTATTATAAGAGGTAGTTTCAAGTAAACAGGAGAATATGCACAGGTTATATGTGATACCATGCTATTTTATATGGGACATGAGCATCCACGGACTTTCATTTCCATGAGAGGGGAGATATGAGTCCTGGAACCTTTCTTCCACATATACTAAGAAAAGACTATACTCATGACTATTTAAGGCCCTTAAAAGTATCACGAATATCCATAAAAGTGCCATTTGTTATAGCTATTCTCACCTTCCCCTGGATGAACTTGCATCTATTCCTAGGATTCAGACTAAAAAATAAAAGTCTGAGTTAAATTAGCTATAACTTCCCTTTGAAAAATCTTTAATACAACACTGAAGGATTAGTTTTTTAAAAAGGGAAAAAGAAGGGAAAGAAAATATCAAAAAAGAAGAGGAAAGACAATAAAAGCAAAATATGTCTTCATTGCAAAATATAAATGAAAGAATATCATTTTCAGTGGATTCAAGTGAAACTTAAAGTTCAAGTCATCTGAATTTTAGAATGCAATTGTAATGATCTATTTTCAGGAATAAGCAATTCTTTGGTTGGACTGACAAAAGTTTTGACTTTCAAGGGAAATTGATTTCTCTCAGTTATGTTGAGTATGATGATTAATTTTGTATATTTACTTTAGAAGGCTAAGGAATCCAGGTAACTGGTACAACATTATTTGTTGGTATGTCTATGGGGTAGGTGGAGAGAGTCTGCAAAAGAGATTAATATTTGAATCAGTACACTGAGTAAAGAAAATCTGTCCTCCCCAAAGTAGGTAAATTTCATCCAATCCACATGGGGATGAATAGAACAAAAAGTTAGAAGGGCACAGTCATTCTCTCTCAACACCCACCCACCTTCCTTAAGCTGGGACATCCATCATCTATTCTTGGATTCATCTATTCTTAGAGCTCCTAGTTCTCAGCCTTCAGACTCAGACTGAATTATTTCACCAGCTTTCCTGGTTTTGTAGCTTTCAGACAACATATTGTCAGAGCCTCTCTGACTTCATAATATCATGAGCTAACTCGCTTTAAAAAGCTCTTCTTAAATCAGGCGCGGTGGCGCACACCTGTAATCCCAGCGGCTGTGGAGGCGGAGGCAGAAGGATCGCAAGTTCGAGACCAGAGGCAGTCTGTAATTTAGCGAGACCCTGTCTCAAAAACTAAAAAAAAAAAAAAAAAAAGAGGAGGGTGTGCTGGGGGTGCAGCTCAGTGGTATAGCACTTGCAAAGCATGCAAGCGCGAGGGCCTGGGTTCAACCCCCAGTACTGGAAAAAAAAAAAAAACTTTTCTTTAGTGTATATATGTCTCTGTGTGTGTGTGTGTGTGTGTGTGTGTGTGTGTGTGTGTGTATACACACAGACATAACAGTATCTTAATGGCTATATTTCACTAGAGAGTCCTGATTAACATAATCAGTAAATAAGAGTAAGAGTTTTTTTAGCCTATAAATTCAGATTTCTCCTTATTTACCTGTTTCTTGCTCTTTAGTATCTAAGTTTATACTCAGCCATAATATCCAAATTTATGCTCACTAACAACTCTTGAAAAATATACCTATCCCATCACAACAGTCATTATATTTCAGCCTTCTAACCAGTCATATTGGGGCTGAGATTTAGCTCATTTGGCAGAGTGCAGCTCTGCAGTCTCTGAGGTCCCAGGTTCAATTCCCAGCACTGCAAAAATGGGAGAAAGACATGAAAATCCACTCCTGCGGTAATCCTGAAACAACCAGCCATTGAAAACCCTATGAGGATCCCTATGAGTCGGACATGACTCCATGGCACCTAACAACAACAAGGTACTTCCTTCCTATAAATGGAATCATATAACATTTGTTTTGGGCTAGGATTTAGCTTAGTTGGTAGAATACCACTCTGTGTTCTCTGAGGCTCTGGATTCTACTCCCAACACTGCAAAATTGGGAGAAGGACCTGGCAGCCCATTCCTGAAATAGTCCTGAAATAATCAGCCATAGAAAACCCTATGAGGGTCCCTCTAAGTCGGATAGGACTCCATGGCACCTAATAACAACAACCAGTTATATTGCTATTTGATTTGAGTTCATGCATAGATATCTGAATGTGCCAGAATATTTGTTTCAGAAAGTGCACATCAGAAACCAAAAATATGAAGGAGAGTCTATAAGTCCAATTAAGGATGCAGAGCTACGAATTCCAGGTAAGCAAGCAGCATTCTTTTTTGGTAAAATAGGCTGTTAGTCCTTTAAAAGCAAAAGCAATATAATTATATTTTGTACCTGCAATATTTACTTCAGTGCTTAGTACATAGTAGGCACTAAATAAAGTGTACATAATTATTTGTGAATAAAAGTTCTTAATTTTTAAACCAGATGAAGTGGCTCACACTTGTTATCTCAGCACCTTGGGAGGCAGAGGTAGGAGAATCATAAGTTCTAGGACAGAAGTATCCTGCATAACTTAGTGTGACCTGGTCTCCAGATAAAAAATAAAAAAGAGTTTGGGGATTTAGCTCATTGATAGAGTACTTGAAAGTATACACAAAGCCATGAATTTAACCCCCTTGTACTGAAAAGAAATTTATATGTTTTTATACTATGAAAAATATTTTGAGTTGTATTCATTATACAGCAAATATTTATAACAGAAAAGTTTGGGGTCACACAACATTTCTTTTTATTTGTAATTTTTAGGTAAAACAAAAATCAATTAACAGTTTCACTGACTTTGTAGTATTTTTTAAATTTTGAGGAAAATTGTATTACATATCTTTCCATTTAGTGCTTTTGTGTACACATATTTTATATATTTATGTTCAACTTTTATATACATTGCTTTGCTCTGATTTTTAATTTTAATATTTTAATATTGCAATTTTTCCATGTTGATGTATTGTCTGAATAATTATCATTTTCATGGCTTCATAACATTTCATTAAGTGAATGACAAATGTTATTAACCATGTTTCCTATTATTACATTTTAGAAGAAATGCATATTCATTGATCTATTCTCTATAGAACATAATTTCAGATATTTAAAACATATTTGGGTGCAAATTTTTTTTCTTAATAGAGCATTCATCTTTGGCACCTATTAAAGAATTCAAGGGGCTTGGGTTTAGCTCAGTTGGTAGAGTGATGCTCTGTGCACTCTGAAGCCCTGGGTTTGATCTCCAGCACTGCAAAATTAGGAGAAGGACCTGGCAGCTCACTCTCAGAACAATCCCCCAAACAGTAAACCATTGCCTATGAATCGCAGAGAAGTACTAAAATAGTGTTGGGCATGACACAGTGTCAAAAATGGTTTCGTTCTGTTGTACAGGGTCTCTGTGATTCAGACCCAACTCTATGGCACCTAAAAGCAAAGAATTCAAAGCAATCAAACTTTAAGGCAAGTGCACATTGGGTCAGATTATTCTGTATCAACTCAGGAAGACTCACTCATATATTTTGATTTGGAATGTCAAAGGCCTAGGAATATCTCTCTGCCTAGTCTTTTTAAATTGACTATGAGGAAATGTTATTACCTTGTGTGATATCCATCTACTTTGTACCTACCTGGCCTAAGTACATATATACATCCTGGACTGGTATTGGTTTTGATTTTAAAAATATTACAAAACTCATTTGGATCCTTGAATTTACCAAATCTAAACCTTGCAGTTCCTTAAATTTTATTGTACTTCAAAATGCTTGTAATAAAGGCTCATCATTCCTAGATATTTCCAATTAATTTTTTAAAAATCAAGTTTCCTTTACCTAGAAATTCTCTACAGGAAATTGCTTGCTCCTAGGTTTATGGCCACCCTCAGAGGAAAAACATCCAGGTCTATTTGATAGTCTTTGAATAAACTTTTACTCATGAGAATAAAATTATTATAACTAATACTTATTGAAGTTTACAATGAGCAAGCACAGTGAAAAACACATTATGTATGTTTTTATTTTATTATTGCAAAAATTTGGTGAGCTAGATACTATTAATTTTATTTATTACAGAAAGAAATGAAGTTTTGAGTTTTATGAATAACTTGCTCAAGATTATATCATATATAAATATTAGTGTTAAGACAAGATTGATGTTTTATTCTATTCAACTTAGAAATCAACAATGGAAGTAACAAAAATTAAATACCAGCAGTGCTCAGAGAAGATAAGAAAAATGAGAACTTTTCATTAAATGAAAATAAACTAAATAATACACTGTTTAAGTCAATTTCTGTAAAATATTGTACATCTCTCATTTCCCATGCATCCATGCCAGATAGGAAAGCCTACAAGGATACAGCATTTCCAGAATAGGCTTTAGAATATTCCTCTAGACAGTAGTCTAGGCAACCACTAATGTGATCAGGCTAAAGAGATGAATCCTAGAGCCATCTCCTAGGAAGGGGATGGGTCCAGAGCCACTAAGCAGACTTTGCCTTCAGAAAACAATTATTGTCAGTGACTAAAGATAGGGGGATAACAATATAATATTTTTCACATAAACAAAGAAAGAAGGATTACATAAACCAAAACAAAATTCCTTATAACTTTGGCTTGGTAAATATTTGTTACCACAAAAAGAAAATTCCATATTATTATGAGCTTGGCACTTTTCTACACCCTTGGGATTAATCAGTCAGCAAAACAGACAAAAATCCACCAGACTACAATCACCTTTTATAAACTTTAAGGTAAACAAAGAGTATTTTCCATCTTCATTCAATAATTTACCCATTCATTCATTCATATATTCATTAATCCATTTCTTTCCACAATTTGATTATCCACTATGTGCCTATTACTACTCTTTGTTTGAACAATGTAAGTAATATAACTTCTGCTTTCAAAGAATATAACTCTTAGTCGGGAAAGACAGAAATAAAAACAAGTAACTAATAAGATGTGAGTCATTATAATATAGCTAAGTAGAAAGAGCCATGACATACAAACAACAGATGATTTTCTTAAATTCATGACAAGACATAAATATGTAATGTACTTTAAAAGAAGACTTAATGGAGCTAAGTATTATTTTTAAAGGATAGTGACTTAGCCAGCCACAGGGGCACATGCCTATAGTCCCAGGAACTTGGGAGGCAAAGGCAGGAGGATTGAAATTTCAAACCCAGAGGCAGCCTGAGTAACCTAGAGAGACCTTGTCTCAAGACAAAAAAATTAGAAACAGGCTTCAGGTGCAGCTCAATGTTAGAGCACTTGCAAAGTGTGCAGGAGGCCATGGGTTCCACTCCCAAGTACCACAAAAAAAGAAAGAAAGAAAAAAAACCCAGTGACTTTTCTCTTATAGTTTTAAAAAACACATGATTTCATTTAACTATATTTTCTTGGCTTTTAGAAAGAGAAAGGCACTCAAGTTCACAAAGTATTTAAGTATATACAAAATATATATTAAGCATAGGTGGTATGCAAGTCTTTAATACCATAATTACTTGTCAGCCCTATAGTCTCTGAAGGAACATTGTAATTCAGAAATGGTACTGGGAATGCCTCACAGGTTTAATTTAATTAGTACTGTTCTGACCTCTTTACAGTATTAATGTATAATTTTTGTCTCTGTGGACTGGCCTGTTCATTATGCTTTCTGCCTGAAGCTTAGAGTACATTGATTTCCAGCCATTGGCTTATAAAACTACCAAGTCATCTCTGTCAAATGACTGTTTTCACCCATGCAGTTTAAAAATTATACAAGTTCACTCAAGTAACAGAAGGATTAATTAAAATTTGCAGATTGTGGAAGAGGGACCCAGGAGATGTGAAAGGACTGTTCAGGGTTGCAAAAGACAGCATGAGAACAAGGATAGTGGAGAGCCATGACTCTGTAAGGATCTGTCATCCATATTATGAATAAATAACTGTCTATAAAATTTGAGTAAACTACAAAAATGCATATGAATTTATTTTATGGAGAATACAATTCTGCTGAAAAATTAACTGAGAGACTACTTAAAAGCCAATTGTGAGAATTCAGGGATTTATATGTTAATATATATAATTCTGTGTATATTAAGTTAGAAATAGAATCACCTGAGATGAATGGACATCTAAAATAACACTGGGTAAAGCAAACAAGAATTCTATTTCTTAATAGTTCAGAGGGAAGTGACAGCTCTACTCTACTGATTCAAAAGCAATCAAGACTGCTTCCAGCTATTTGCTTCACCATCTGTCTGGTGTGGGCTTCATCTTTATGGTTCAAAAGGGAATAAGAGCCACCAAGGATGAGATCTACATTATAGGCATCAGAGAAAAGAGAATTTAAGAAATAAAGCAGAAGTAAGTCATTATATGTCAAGATTCCCAGAAGCTGTCCCATGCTTACATTCCCATGGCCAGATTTAGTCACATGGCCACTCTTGGCTACATTGAAGACAGAAAAATGTTCCTTTTATTCAGGCAGCCATCTGCTTCTCTTGAAACATGGACATCTTATGGCTAAGAAACAAGAGGGATAGAGACATCAGAAGGTCTCCTTCAATTCTTGGCCATACCATTTAATTAATTGGTGATTTAAAAATAGGTTGTGTAGGGATGCGGCCTAGAGAGGCATCATGCCTCAAGGTCTATTTGGCCCTATTGGAGGTCTGGGACTTGTTCCCTGAGAAGTAACCTCTGCCCTACATCTGGGACCTTTTGGGCATCCAGTGAGCCAAGATGGCTCTGGCATCCAGCTGCCTCCTCAAACCCCTTGATATCTGATTGTCCATCTCCCAATTAGTGTACAACCCCTGATTGGGCAGTTAAGAGACAACATCTGATTGGTTACCATTTTGATGCCCCATTTACGTCTCCCACCTGAACCAATCACCCCCAATGCACGGCAGCCTCTGATTGGTCCCTGAAGGGCATATAGGCATGGTGCACAGGGAAAGCAGCAGCAGCTGCAGTCTGACCATCAACCCAGACGAGGAAGCACAATAAAGAGCTGTTGAAGAGCACCTGAACTGTGAGCATCATCCTTGAAGCCAGAAGCAAGGAGCTGCCATGAGCATAAATCTCTGGTCCTGCCTTTCTCAAGGTTTCTCAGATTAGCTATGGGCATAAGCCTCCTGGGTGGTGCAGCTCTTAGGCAGTGCTCACCACACAGTGGGTCTGTATCTGCAGGGTTCAACTCACAGCCAAAGCAGTTCCCAGCAGCAAGCCCAGCCCCACAACCTTATATTGCAAAATTAACTAAAGAAACATCCTTTATAGACAAACAACTAAGAAGACAGTAGTGCAAAATAGAAACAGAGAAATAACAAAGAAATTAAAATCAAATTTCCTAATATTAGTAAGGGGATAGAAAAAATAATGCAGTGGTTATTAGAACATGAACATAGGAAAGGAAAAGGATGAGTATGTGCTTTACCAGCATAAATAACACGCAGAAAATCCATCTCCATTAAAAAAGGAAGCGTTAAAGAGAAAAGATATGCACAGGATTCTTAGATCTGCAAAAATGATTCAAATAGATGGCAAAGATAATATTTAACTCTTTAAAGTCAATTTAATATTTTAAAGCATTATTTGGAGCCAGAGTGTGCAGGGCACACCTGTAATCCCAAAGACTCAGGAGGCTGGGGTAGGAGGATTATAGGTTAAACACCAGAGGCAATCTGGACAACTTTGTTAGATTCTATCCTAAAGTAAAAATAAATAAATAACTCTTAAGAGTTTTCTAGTGGAATTTTGGGTGTCCTCTAGGTAAAGGATCATGTCTCCACAAATAATAATAATTAGATCCTTCTTTGCATATTTGTATCCCTTTGTTTCTTTTTCTTGTGTGATTGCTCCCACTAGGACTTTAGTGACAATATTGAATAAGAGGAGAGAATGGACATCCTTGGCTTGTTCTTGATCTTAGAGGAAATGGCTTCAATTTTTCTCAATTTGATAGGATAGTGGCTGTAGGTTCGTGAGAAATGGCCTTTATGATGTTGAAGTTTTTCCATATTATGCCCATCTTCTCCAGTGCTTTTATCATGAAAGGATGTTGCACTTTGTCAAAGGCTTTCTCAGCATCAATTGAAAGGATTATGTGATTTCTGCCTGCAAATCTCTTGATATATTGAATTACATTGACTGATTTTCATATGTTGAATCAACTTTGCATCTGTGGCATGAAGCACACTTGATCATGGTGTATGGTATTTTTTATGTGTTGCTGAACTTGGTTTGCCAGGATTTTGTTGAGAATTTTTGTGTCAATGTTCATCAGGAAAATTGGTCTACAGTTCTCTTTCCTTGAAGTGTCCTTGCCCAGATTTGGTATCAGGGTGACAGTGGTTTGGTAGAATGAGTTTGAGGGTGCCCCTTCCTTTTCCACTTTATGAAATAGCTTGAGGAGAATAGATATTAATTCTTCTTTGAACGTTTTATAGATACAATTCTGTTGAGAAATGTTTGGGACTTCAGCTTTTCTTTGTTGGGAGATTTTTATTACCTTCTCTATTTTGGTGAATGTAATGGGTTTATTTAGATTGCTTACATCCTCTGGGGTTAATTTTGGTAATTGACATGTGTTAATGAACTTAGCTATTTCTTCTGTATTTTCATTTCTTGGGGAGTACAATCTCTCTAAGTATTCCCAGATGATCTGGATTTTATTAGCATCAGTGATTATGACCCTATTTTTACTTCTAGCTTTTTAATTTGGGATTTTTCTTTCTTGTTTGGTGAGATGGACTAGGGGCATGTCTATTTATCACTCTTTTTGAAGAAACAGCTCTTAGACTCATTGATTCTTTGAATTATCTTTTCGGAGTCTAATTGGGATATTTCTGCCCTGATCTTTATAATTTCTGTTTGAGTGCTCCTTTATGAATTGGCTTGTTGTTAGTCTTCTAATATCTCAAGATGTGTCATGAAGTTATTTAATTGGACCTAACTTACTGAAAAAGGCATTCATGGCTATGAATTTCCTTCTTAGAAATGCCTTTGCTTTATCCCATAAATTTTGGTAGGTTATGTTCTCATCCTCATTTTATTGCAGAAATTTTTAATTTGTGCTCTGATTTCTTTGATGACCCATTGATCATTTGACAGTGCATTATTTAGTTGCCCTGAATTTATAACATTTCCAAAATTTTTCTTATTTTTGAGTTCTAGTTTTATCTCATTATGATCTGATAAGGTACAGTGTATAATTTCTACCTTTTTGTATTTGTTGAGGCCATTTTTGTGGGCTAAAATGTGGTATATCTTAGAAAAAGGTCCATGTGGTGCTGAGAAGACTGTGTGTTCTGCATGTGATGCATGGACTATTATAGACGTCTATAAGGTCTGGTTGGTCTATGGTGCTATTAAAGTCCATCATTTCTCTGCTGATTTTTTGCTTTGATGACCTGTCCTTGATAAAAGGGGGGGTTATTGAAATCTCCCATAATTATTGTTTCTGGCTTGATGTGTTCCTTTATCTCCAATAAAATTTATTTTTATGAAGCTAAGTGCACCTGTATTTGTTTAGTTAATATTAAATACTGTTATGGGTTCATAGTTGGCTGCTCTTTTTACTAAGATGTAGTGTTCCTCTTTATCTTGTCTGATTAGTTTGAGGTTGAAGTCCAGGTTGTCAGAAATTAGTAACTCTACCCCTTTTGTTTTTTCCCACTTGCTTAGTATATTGATTTCCACCCTTTAATTTTCAGTCTTTTATGGTATTTGTGAATGAGGTGGGTCTCTTCGATGCCACATATGAAGGGGTTATGTTTTCTAATTCAACTTGCCAGCCTATGGATCTTGAGTGGTGAGTTAAGACTATCTGCATTGAGAATAATTGTTGAGAGCAACATATTAATCTGCATCTATTTGGTGTTTGCCTCTATTTTTTATTTGTATTTAGCTTGTTTTCCTGATTTCTCCTCATATTTATTATTCATTCCTTGATAACTCCATCAGAAAAGTAGTAGGATACAAAATTAACATTCAAACATCAGTACCCTTCCTTTACACGATTTTTGAGCATGAAGAGAAGGAAATTAAGGCAACAATCACAGTAGTTCATCAAAAAAGTTAAATATTTAGGAATCAATCTAACCAATGACCCTGAAAGTCTCTACAAGGAAAGAAATCACAGAGTATACTAGAAGATGGAAGGACCTCCCCTGTTCATGGATTGGGAGAAACAAGATTGTAAAAATAACTATGTTACCAAAAGCAATTTACATATTTAATGCAATTCTCATTGAAATTCCAATGACAGATTTGCAGAAATAGAAAAATAATACAAAAATTCATCTAGAAACACAAAAGACCACATATAGATGAAACAAGTTTGAGCTGCAAAAACAGTGGAGACAGGATCACTATATCTGACTTAAGCTATACTAAAGGGGTATAGTAACAAAAATAGCTTAGTACTGGAACAAAACTAGGCTTGAAGACCAGTGGAACAAATTGAAGATCCAGAGATACACCCACACAAGTATAGCCACCTGATCTTTGACCAAGGGGCTAAAAATAACCTCTTCAACAAATGGTGTCAGGAAAATTGGATATCCACCTGCAGAAAATTAAAAATAGACTGGTAGCTCTCAATTTTCATATGACTCAATTCAAAATAGATAAAATACCTAAGCAAAAATAGAAAACTTAAAACTACTAGAAGAAAAGATCAGAAAGATGCTCCAATCATTAAGCATAAGGAAGTATTTCCTTAACAAGACTCTAGTTGCCCAGGTAACAGCACCAAGAATTGAAAAATGGGATTACATGAAATTAGAAAGCTTCTGTGCAACAAAGGAAACAATCAACAGAGTTAAGGAAGAGCCCACTGAATGGGAGGAAATCTTTGCATTCTACATAGCGGATAGAGAGCTAATTTCTAGAATACACAAAGAACTTAAGAAGGCAAATCCCAAGACAATAACACAATATACAAGTGGGCAAAGTAAATGAACAGACAGTTCTTAAATGAAGAAGTTCATAAGCCCAAGAAACACATGGAAAAAGGCTCAATATCCCTAACCAGTGTGGAAATGAAAACCAAAATACATCTGAGATTCCATCTAATTCCAATAAGAATGGCCAAGATCAAGAAAACAAATAATAACAAATACTGGTGAAAATGCAGAGAAAAAGGAACTCTTTTACACTGCTGGTAGAACTGTAAATTAGTTCAATCACTTTGAAAATCAATATGGAGATACCTCAGAAAACTCAGAGTAGAACTTCCCAGTTATACTACTCCTGGGAATATACCAAAAGAGATACAAGTCATCATACCACAGAGATACTTGCATCTCTAATGCAGCTCTCTTCACAATTGCAAGGATATGGAACCAAGCATGATGCCCGTCAACAGAAGAATGGATTAAAAAAATTAGATTAATTTTATATTTTTGAAGAAAACAAAACAAAACAAATTTACTGTTCAAATATGAGTTATCATCCTTTAGAAATTATTTGATAAATGGCTCTCTCTCTTGAAAAGCCTGTATTAATGTCTTGGATATATACTATTATTCTTAGGCCTCTCTCTCTCTCTCTCTCTCTCTCTCTCTCTCTCTCTCTCTGAATACCAACACATGTACTATCTCTTATGTCCACTTAATAAGTTTGCTTTGTTTCACTCTGACTCATCCTGAAATTCTTTTCTGTTAGGCAGCCAAAGACCTGGCTGTACCTGAGTGGAAATCTCCAAGGGAGGAACTCCTCAAGCTGTATCTTCCACTGCTGCTGACATCTTTCTGGTGGCCCAGACAAGAAAACCAAGAGCTGAAGCATAGTTTCCTCAAGAGTATTCTGAGGATAATATCACACCTGCAAATTACAGACTTAAATTCTCTTCACATAAGAGAAAAAGACATTTTAACTTTTTATATGAAAGAGCCCAAGGGATTTCACTCTTAAAGTCAAATGTTAAGATGATGAGGACAGCCATCCTACAAAACTGAATGGCCCCAGATATTTTGACAGCAGCACAAGGGGGAACCTGTGCCATTATTAAAGTAGAACTCTGTGTGTGTGTGTGTGTGTGTTCACACACATATACAGATATGTACATGTATATATGATTCTACATATCCAAATTAAACCTGTGACATAGTCTGTAAAAAAAGGAAAAAGAAAAAAAACAATTTATATAACTTCAAATTTATTAAGATAGAATAAAAGTTCCTAGAGCTTCTAGTTTTTCCCTATGTTAGAAAGAATTCCTCACAGTTATCTCTTATCTTTAGTCTCTACATGAAGAAACTAAAGTAAAGCAAAGTTATCCATGTGCTATAATGTAAACACCAATCTCCCTGTGTCTAATTTCACGTTGTAAACTCTAGGCCAGGAGTGGGCAAATTAGGCCTACTAGGGCTAGCCAAATTTGGTTTTCCATTTGCTTTTGTAAATAAAATTTTATTGGGATGCAATGAGTGTGTTCATTAATATATTATTTATGACATAAATGCATAGTGTTATGCACTAAGATGACAGAATTTAGTAGTCATGACTAAGATCATATAAACTGCAAAGTAAAAATACTTGCTTTTTGGCCCTTCTCAGAAAGAAGGTTGACTCAGTAGGCCTGGAGTATTCAAACTCTGCACATTGCAAAGATAGTTGTAGCCTTTGACCAGCTCATAAGAATAGCATCCAAGTCCTTAGAATACCCTGCTTGGTAAGAGTGCATTTGTTTATCTGGAGCCTTGAGCCACACCAAGAAGTTTATGGTAACAATGCAATTTATGGTGTGGTCTTTAGAACACACAGTTTCAGTTTGACTTCTGGAGGGCAGGAGTACAACCTACAATAAAACTCTGGATTCAAAAGTTTGGGTGAGTTTCAGTGGTTTATAATACTTTGTATATATTGTGTTACATCATGGCTGAGAGAGTCCAGTGCATGGGTTTGGTTTCTCCTAGACTCTGCTCTAGACACACTTGGATTTTGCTGATTTTAAGATTTATTGCTTTGCTATGATATACTGTAAGCATGACTGTAATAGCTGTTCTGCTCAGTAAGCCTGAGGGTGGTCTTATTTACACCAGTAAACAGTAAACAGAAATTACTGTTTCTTTATGTTAAAAATTTTTCCAACCTCTTTGAGTAATTTTTGAAATTTAAACTTTTAAATAGACAAAAGGATCTTACTTAAGCCAATACAATATATTTAAAGCTCTTCAGAGTTTATTTTCTTGCTTCCAATTTATTATCAACCCTTCAGTAATATTTTGTGGGGATTGCTTTTAGCAAATTTCAGTCCCTGAAACAATGTCATCAGTGTCCCATCAGTAACTAATATCAAGTCAATCTATTTTCTTACCCACACAAATGCCCCCATATGAATATTTGCAGCATCTAGGATTTATTTGGAACAATCACAAGAATAAGCAGTTCAAAATAGTCCAGACAATCATCGTCTGGTTTTGTCGTAGATAAATAAAATCATCCCTGAATCTTATCTAATTCATATGAGGAAGAATATTTCCTTGCAGTAAGCCATCTCCCAGAATATAACATGATGGGTGTGCTTCTTAATCCCCACTGTGTTACAGGAACATGAAGTTCAGGTAAAATTCAATATTTCTGGATCATATAACTAACAACAATAATAAAAATTCATTTAGGTAGTACGGCGGTACACATCATCAGTGAATGTAATGGTAGAATTAAATTCATTTGGGGAAAACCTAACTATGATGAAGTACTAGTAATGTTTTACCAAAAAGGAATGTCATCAAAGCCATTTAATATTAAAGAGATTTCAAGGATGAAAATGCCCTGTTAAAATAAGGGAAGAAAAAAAAATTATGTCTTGCTGATATAGCAAGGTCAGTCACAACCTACACAACTTAGTAAAATATAAATAAGAAATAAGAAATAAATAAATAAATAAATAAATAAATAAATAAATAAATAAATGGACTGGGGGTGCAGCTCAGTAGGGCACTTGCCTAGCATGTGTGAGGCTTTGAGTTCAACCTCCTCATACTGAGGGAATAAGAAGAAAAGCATATTGTTTTCAAAGTATAATTGGCAGAAAGAAGGAGTCCAGAGTGTGGGGGTTCAGGTGGCACAGATTATTTAGAGAAGCCACAGGAGACCTGTGTAAAAAGTTGGCATTTTGATCTGAACATATTATGCCAAACCCATTCTACATTCTAGCAGAGAAGACTGAAGTGCAAAAGCCCCAAAGAACATAGATGAGGATAACACCGCTGAAAGAGCAAGGGAACAGAACAGAGGACATTACTGACTTTGGGGAGGTTACTCTTAAATTGGATTACTTGGTTTGGGGAGTTTATGAAATATGAATAGAATATGCCAAGGCCTAGAGATCATGCTTCTGCTCCCTTCTCACTTTGGAATTCATAAGAACAAGTCTTTTGGGCTGCCAAAGTCAGAAGTAAGACAAAAACTGAACTGAGCACTGAAGATCTACACTTATTCTCAATATGTGAACAATAATAAAAGCCACATTGAGAATTTAACAGATTTCATCACCCTAATAGTGTATCTGTTGGCCACTTCAACATGATTACCTCTGAAGGAGGTAAAAAATAGAGTGCCATATGGGAGAAGCTCAGAATAAAAATTGGCTCCGACAAGAACAGAGTCATATAAGCACTAAATTAGGTGATTCACACTGAAAGACATGTCTCCAATATTGTGTTTATGATCTCAAATATTATAACGGACTTAATGGTTAGAAAAGAAGAAGAAAAAGAAAAAGAAGACATATAAAGTTGCCCTCCCTTCACCTCAGCTCCTACATAGACAGGATTAGACATACTGTAAAAAACCAACTCAATTGCACGCCTAGGAATACATTCCTGTAGCCATATCCTCCTGGCATCTGATCTTGTCAGATCTCAGAAGCTGAGCAGGTCAGCCTTGGTTAGTCCTTGGATAGGAGACTGCCTGGGAATACAACATGCTGCAGGCTTGGGACAAGGACACAGAAGCCCACTCCTGAAATAATCAGCCATCAAAAATCTAATTAATAGCATAAAAGCACTGACATAGTGCCAGGCATGGCACAATGTCAAGGAGTGTTTCATTCTGTTGTACATAGGGTTGGTATGAGTTAGACCCGACTTGACAGCACCTGACAACAACAGGAATATTTTCAGCTTTAAAATATTTCTCGAACAGACATATCAGACTCCTTAAAGTTATCAGAAGAAGTGAAATTCATATGGAAATTATATGTAACTTTTATTAAGGATAAAAAATATGAGTGGTAGAAATTCTTCCTCTGCCTTGTTAATCTCTGAAATTCATGATAAATGTTACCAATCACCCCTTACCCTGACCCTGTAGTAGCTGAAATTATCTCAGTGGGGATGTCCTCAGGCATTGTAAAGAGGGTAATACTATTTGCATTATTTGAATGTGTTTTTTTCTCTTTTAAATTTCTGTCCATGAAATATTCCTTCTGGTCAGCCTAGGGCTTCTCTCTACCTAAATGAGGGACACAGAGAGGATTAACAGCTTGTCACAGCAAGAATACAAAGGAAAAAAAAGAGTTAATCCATTTCTCTCTGCAGTAAGATAATGAGTATGAAAAAACAATGTTATAAATTCAATGGGTGACCATTTGGAATCAGGATGCTTGATTAATGCCTTTAATAAAGGAATTTTTGTATTAGGGAGACATTGGACAAATAGGAAGCAGAAGGGGGTAAGATTTCTATTCAGAGAGAAGCACATACTCAAACCCATGCCTTGATATCCTTTCTTACTGACAAAATCCCAGAAAGGGAGTTATGTTAGAAAATTTGAGGAAAATTAGGGATTCTAGAAGTTAATTATTTTATAGATTAACCTCAAGCAAACCTAGAAGCAGCCATACCAAAATAACCTGAGTGAAGTAAACTGGATGAAGACCAAGTCTCCTCTGGTTCTCATTTGGCAGGTGGTACAGAAGCCCAAAGGCTCTCACATGCCTCATGAGTACATGGAAGATAGGCGAGTTGAGAGTGTATGGGCCTGTCCTAGAGGATGTCCTACAGCAAAAACTAAGGGGCTAACATTCTAGGTGGGGAGTTGATTGTCCCACCAAGAGCCAAGGTCAGCTGAGAAAGATCTGGGAAATACCTTTACAGTACATAGGAAGACACTAGTTACTATCAGTCAGGTGTAACACAATCTCGCCACATCTAGCAGAGATTAGAAAGATTACAGAAGATGCTTTATAACTCTGAAACTCTTTCTGTTCCTCATTACCAAGGTGATATATGTCATACCCTCTCTCCTATGATTGACTTGAGAAGGAATGGGGAAGATTGAGCATTTATATAAAAGTTTTTTTCATTAATACATTAGATCTGATTACCAGTTTGCATCACATCTTTGGTTACCATCCCCATACACCTAACCAGCAATATAGAGCTTCATAAGGAAAATTGAACCAGTAAATTTTTTAAAAGGCTGCATCTTCTCTGCTCCACTCAGTATAAATAAATTTATGAACTTACTAAACAACAGACTGAAAATATTTAAGTTTGTGGAACAAGTTATTTTATTGGACCATGTTACATGAGTGCTAAAAATATCTGTCTCTTGACTCCTCTCTTTTCTAGATTTATTTAGCTGACAGATCTCTAAAACCACTTCAGATTGACACATTCTATCTGTAAAATGTCAGTTCTGACAGGTTCTACAGGTCTTTCCAGCTTAAAAGATTTTTTTTCAGGTGTTGTTTTCCCAACATCCATGATGATAAGTTTTCAACTAGAAGACCAAGCCACATCTTGCATCTAAAGATCTTCAGTGTTGAGGAAGGGGTGAGAAGGGCAAAGGATACTCCCAAATCTACAACAAAATTCCCCACAGGAAATTCTCTTTCACTCAGTCAAATTACATTTATTTTTCTCAGTATCATACGATCTATACTTTTGGCAATAATATTAAAATATAGAGAGACTGTTTATGAGTTCATTAAAGTGCTTTTAAACACTTTTATCTTTCTTGATATTCTAAATATATAAATACTACCCCTGCCCAGGTATGGATGTGGGTGTGGGTGCAGATGTGGGTGTTTTCCTCCCTTCTGCCTTCCTTGACATGTAGTCTCTCATTATCTTTGTGATTGGATTCCTTGTTTTTATCATATACACATAAGATTCTTCCTATGGGTAGATAGGGGGCTGGGATTTAGCTCAGTGGGTAGAGCGCTGCGCTGCAGTCTCTGAGGCCCCTCAAAATGGGAGAAGGGCCTGGCAATCCACTCCCAAGGCAATCCCAAAGCACTCAGCCATTGAAAACCCTAGGAGGGTTGCTATGAGTCGGATACAGACTCTACGGCACCTAACAACAACAACAATGGGTAGACAGAGTTCACTTTGATTTCCATTTCTTTTATCTCCCTTTTCAAAAGAAGTTCTTCATAATAAGGGACAATGGTAATGTGTACTTTTATGTAGAGCAATGCATCACAATAATTCTGAAAATAAATGACATAATTTAATATTATGGACATATATGATTTCTCTGAACAATGCCAGTCTCATAAATACATTTCATATTGGTGTTCCTTGTGTGTCAGTAGCAGAACTTATAAAGAGTAAAATGAAAGCTAAATATTTCTTCATTTCTTCAAAGTAATGACATCATTTGTAGTTTTACTATGAATGCATGAATGGATAAGAAAACTCATGATGAGAAGTGACAAACACAGAAGCACCTTTAAAAGGTGCTACTCACATACTGCATTTTAGACAAGGTATTGTGCCATAATTTCATTATTATTGCATTCATTATTATACATATATAACTTTTACTTTTGTAATTAAATATTATAGTTTTTATTATCAACTTATCATAAAAATACCAGATTTAAGTTATTTTTATTGACAAAATGAAAAATAACTATTGAACAGTTTTCAAGAATGAGTTACTTAAGCAAATTCTTATTTTTTTTTTTTATTTTTGGTATTTGGGGTTTGAACTCAGGGCCTTGTACATGCTAGGCTAGTGCTTCAATACTGAGCTACACCTTCAGTCCTTCTTTTTATTTTTAATTTTGAAATAAAGTGTCACTAAATTGCACAAGCTGCCTCTGGCCTTGAACTCTCTTGATCCTTCTGCCTCAGCCTCCTAAACCACAGGGATTATAGATGTGTGCCACAGCAGTAGGTAACATTTTGGTTATTCAATTTGACAAAGTAAAAATGCAACAGGCCGTGGTCCCATGTTGTTGATCAAGCATGTCTGGCTGGTAGTTTCCTCTTCTGTCAGATGGGCAAATTGACTTTACCTCTGAATCCCTTTCCAAGTTGACAATCCTGTGGCTGATTATTACAAACTCTCAAATACCATAAAAAGCTCAGTTATAAGTCAAAAGAAACAGATTTATTTTTCATTTGAGTTTCTAAGCTTGAAGCTATATTTTTAAAAAACTGTTGGCTGGTGTACTAGGATTATTGGTGCCCCCCCAAAATATGTGCACATCCCAATTCCTAGAACCTGTGGATATTATCAATAATGGCAAAGAAGACACCCTATAGATGTGATTAAGGATATTGTGGAGAAGCATAACCTGGATTTTCCAGGTGGGCCCTAAATGCAATCACATAGAGCCACAAGGAATTTTGATGCACAGAGGACAAGTCACAGAAAAGAGGAAAAGGCAATATGACCACAGGGTGGGGAGACTGGAGTGAGTTCAGCCTGGAGTTCAGATGGTTTAATGCCTATAGCCATCAGAATATGGAGGAAGTGAGGATTGTTTTCTCCCTGGAGCCTCAAATGGGAGTGTATCTCTGCTCATACCTTGATTCAAACTCTGGCCTCCAGAATTTTAAAGGGATAAATTGCCACCCCATTTCTCATAATTTGTTACAGTAGCTTCTGGAAATTGATGGAGATTGCCTGAGATTTATTTATTGTCAGGGAAGCTGGTGATGAAGACCTCTTCATTGCCTGACCTCTCAGCTCTCTTCAAACAAAGTTGTACTTGGGGAGCCAGGGTTAAAATCTAAGTAGCATCTATGGCAGTATCTTCGGGTTTCCAGTCAAATTACTTTCCTAGGCTTACCTCTTTATTTCTGTTCTTTCCTTATTCAATCTCTATTTTTGTCCCAAATAGTAGACATTATTCTTTCCACTGGCTTATCATCTGATGGCATTTGAAAAGGTGAAAGGGAACATTCTTCAGCTTTTTTAGAGAAAATTTCAGAAAATCAGTAGTTTAACGTTTTTGTATGTAACAATCTATACTACATGAACTTTAAAAATAAAAATGGAACACTTCCTAAGTTTCTTAAAGAAAATTTCCAAATGTTACTTCTATATAACCTCAACTGATCTCTTTACACTCTGACTTGCTTTCACCCTTCACTTCCCATCTGTATTCCCTTTGAATGGACCACTATAATATTTAACCCTAAATAATAGTATCTATAACTTCTAACTTCATCATTCTCATTAATTATATTCTTTAACTGTTTGAATATTGATTGTATGATTGTATCCTTTTTCCTCTTTAATAGTGGCATAAACATCATCAGTTAACAGACATGGATATAGAAAGTAAAATATTAAGCAAGGTTTACCCAGAAGGCTCCATATAAACTAATTTAGGCATAAACCCAGTGGTTGTGCCAAACAGAAAGTACCACACAAACAAAAGGATTCAAATGGAAAAAGCACATAGAGACAGCTATTTCTGAGAAAGGGTATAAGAACTATGTTGATTGTTAATTTCCTAAAAATTGTTTAATGCCAGTTTTTCCATTAATGAATCCAAAGAGTCATCTCTAGATAGCTACAACCAGTCTGTCACCAAGCAGTTTTCCTAAGTGTTTTAAGGTAGTATTGATTTTGAAAGGATTGTATACTTACATTCTCCTCAAATAAAAAAAAGTCATTGAAACACGTCAGATAAGATGTGCTTTTCAATTTATTTGTTTATAGTTGGTTTGGGGTTGGAAGAAGAGAGCAATTTTCACCAATCTAATCTCATTAATCTCTAAGTCATCTATCTGAGAAAGAAATGCTGTATGGAATGGCTATTTATTTTCTATTGAGTGAGTTCATGTGTCATTCTCTTTGCAGTTTAATGAACAGTTTCTCCAAATCCTCAGAGCAGTTGAAGTGTTTATTTCAGCAAATAATATGTTTGCAAAAACACACATCATTATAAAAGTCTTTCCTGGGAAACTTCCCTTCTGATATATTATCACCTTTTATCCCACTGTGCAAAGGAAAGTTATACTAAAGCACATTTATACTTTACCCAGTGCTGAAGTCCTTCTCTAATAAAGTTCTGGAATCTTTCAAGCAATTATAATTTTTAATTTAGAAGATTTAAAAATATTATATTTAGACAATCTTGACTCAATACTTTTTACTGAGTATATAGGTCTTTAAAGTATACATGGTATAAAGAACTACGAATTTTCACAAGTTGCACATATTTATGATTCATGCTACCAATACTCAAATCAAGTCATAGATCCTTACCAGCACTCCATAAGATGTCTTTATGTCTTTATGTTCCCTTCTCATCACTACCTAAACTTACCACCATTCTGACTTTTATCACCATAGATCAATTCATTGTATTTGAACTTTATATAAGTAGACTACATAGCATATATATTTTTGGGTCTGACTTCTTTCATTCAACATTGTATGTATCAGATTCTTCCATATGGTTGCCTGCAGCCATACCACCTTGGTGTCAAACCTCATCAGATCTTGGAAGACATGATGATGTTAAGGAACTAAACAAAAGATTTCAAAGATAAGCTCAATAAGACAAAATCAAATATTATAATGACATGTACAAGGAGCTGGAGATAGAAAACCAAAAGGGAATAACATGTTCTGTTTTTCTCAAGTTTAAGGAATTGAAAAAAAAATTCAAGCCACAAGTGGCAATAGTGAAGGATTCTATAGAGAAAATATTAAATGATGCAGGAAATAACAAAAGAAGATGAAAGGAATACAGAGTCATTATACAAAAAACAATTGGTAGATTATCAACCATTTCAAGAGGGTGTATATGATCAGGCACTAATAGTGCTGAAGGACAATGTGGAAGCTGCCTTGAAGGAATTAATGAAACATGAGCCTGAAGAAATTAATGAAATACCAATAGAGATGTTTCAGCAAACAGTTGCAATACTGGAGGTGTTCACTTGTCTATGCCAAGAGATTTGGGAAACAGCTACCTGGCCAACTGACTGGAAGACATCCATATTTGTGCCTATTCTGAAGAAAAGGGACCCAAGCAAATGTGGAAATTATCAAATGATATCATGAATATCACAAGCAAGTGAAATTATACTAAAGATCATTCAGTATACAGAGAACTGACAGAAAATCAAGTCCAATTCAGAAGAGGATGTGGAACCAGGGACATCATTGGTGATGTCAGATGGATATTGGCCAAAAGTAGAGAATATCAGAAAGGTGTGTATCTATGTTTCATTGACTATGCAAAGGTATTTGACTATGTGGATCGTAACAAATTATAGATTATATTGTGAAGAATGGAAATACCAGAGCACTTAACTGTACTCATCAAGAATCTTTATATGGACCAGAAGGCATTTGTTCAAACAGAACAAGGAAACATTGCTTGGTTTAAAGTCAAGAAAGGTGTGCATCAGGGTTGTATCCTTTCACCAGACCTCTTCAATGTCTATGCTGAGCAAATAATCCAAGAAATTGTACTTTATGAAGAAGAATATGGCATCAGGATTGGAGGAAGACTCATTAACAACCTGCATTAGGCAGATGGCACAACTCTCCTTGCAGAAAGTGAAGAGGATTTGAAACATGTATTAATGAAAATCAAGGAACACAGCCTTCACTGTGGATTGTGCCTCAACGTCAGCAAAATAAAAATCCTTACAACTGGATCAGTATGCAGCTTCATGATAAATGGATAAAAGATTGAGGTTGTCCAAGATTTTGCTTTACATCATTCTATAATCAATCAATATAAACAGCAATCAATAATCTATAATTGATCAATATAAACAGCAATCAAGAAATCAAAAGACACATTGCACTGGAAAAGTTGTTCCAAAAGACTTTTTTTAAAGTAAAAATGTCAAGTTGAAGATGAAAGTGTGCCTGATTCATGCCATGATATATTCAGTCACTTCATCTGCCTATTAAAGCTAAACACTGAATAAGGGAGACAGGAAAAGAATTAATGCTATTGAGTTACAGTGGAGATGAATATTGAATATACTATGGACTACCAAAAGAACTAGCAGACCTGTCCTAGAAGAAGTGCAACCAGAATGCTCCTTGGAAGCAAAGATGGCTAGACTGTATCTTACATATTTTGGACATGTCGGGAGAGACCAATCATGTTTGGTAGAGTGGCAGGTCAAGAAATAAAAAGAACTTCAAATGAATGGATTGACACAGTGTCTGCAACAATGGGCTTAAACAAAAAAAGATCCTGTGCCTGACACAGAATTGGGGAGTCTTTTGTTCTGTTATACAACAAAAAAGGAGGGGGATTTTTTCTCTTTAATTTATAAGAATTCTTCAAAATGAGAGGCTTTCTAAAGAAATTTTAAATTCAAAATTTCTAAAGTATCTTAAATATCTCTTCTCACTCTAGGTGTTTCCTTTTCACTCCTTTGTGGGAGGAAAACTTTCCCTCTACTGTCAGAGGGTTCCATTGCTAAAGCTTTAAGATAAACTGGCAATAGGTTTATTAATAGGAGAAAATATATATAAATTTGGAAGGGTACCTACAAGAGCATGACAAGAAAGAAAAATGAATATTCAAACATCCAAGTTGGTCTGGTCACACATGCCTATAATCCCAGCAACTTTGGAGGCAGAGGCAAACAGATGCAAGTTTGAGGTAAGAAACACCCTGAGTCACCTAGTGACATCTTGTATCAAGATAAAGAATAAAAAGTGACTGGGGTGCAGCTCACTGGTAGAGAACCTTGGGTTCAACACTAGTACCACACACACACACACACACACACACACACACACACACACACTCACACACACACAAACAAAAATAAACTCCCAGTATGATGATGAGTCTTGTTTTTCAACCTGATAGGACTGAGATGCATCTAGATGATAAGCACTTCCAGCTGTGTCTGTGTGGACATTTCCAAGAGGATAAACAAAGGAGGAAGATCTACCCTGAAAGTTGGTGGTACCACTCCACAGCCTAGGGTCCCAGAGGGAATGAAAGGAGAAAAAAAGACAGACAATGCAGTCATTCTCTCTCTGGTTGCTTCCTGGCCACTGTCAGATGAACTGCTCTGCTTTGCCCTGCCTTGCCCATCTTGATGGACTAAAACCTCTGAAACTATAAGCAAAATAAACCCTTTATTCTGAAAGTTGTTTCTGTCAGGTATTTTACCACGTCTAACACACTTACATACCCTCTTTCTAGGAGAGAAAGGAGGCAGATGTAGGCAACTTAAGGGGTAGTATACCATTGGGAGAAAAATGAGTTGGCCCTTGGAAGAATAGGTGACAGTGTGTGACAAGATTTTCTGGGTGGAGTATCAAGTTCCAATTTCTTCTCTTGCAAAATAAATTAAGCTTCCCTGGGTGATGAAATCTCTGGGGAGAGGATTAATGACAACTGAGTTAAGGGTCTGACACTAGGCAAATAAGGGGAGCACAAAGAAAGCCTCTCCTTTCATGTGCTATGCTGTTAGTGCCCTCACTTTGAAGTAATTGCTTTACCAAGGTGGCACATTTTGGGATGGTATTCCCTAACTCCTTTACAACCCTAATGCTGTATTTTGTGAATGGAAGTTCTTTGATTTCACTATAGATCAAGCTATAAATTCTCACTTCTGTGGTGGATTCTTTTTTGTTTAGCTTAAGAAATATTTTCCTATAAAATATCAGGAAGATGTTCTCCTCTTTTTTTAAATCCTTAGTTTTAATCTTTTACACATAGATGACATTCAATCAGGAATTGATTTTTGTGTGTGGTATGGGACAGGAATAAAGACACTTTCCCATGTGGATATGAAATCTACCTAGAATTATATATTAGAAATCCATACATTTTCCACTATACTTCTAAGATATATTTTTTCATGAAAATCAATCTATATGTCTAACTAGGATTTTTAAAAATTCTTGTCTATAATCACAACCGTAAATCTCATTTTGTAAAAAAGTATGTTGATATGCATAAATGATATAGTTGAAGTGTCAAGTTTCAGGAAACAGTGTTGTTTCAAGTGCTGGAAACTGACAGGATATACAATTGACTGAGGAGGCCAGATATCGTGGCACATGCTTATAATCTCAGCTAATTGGGAGACTGACGCAGGAGCATCATGAGTTTGAGGCCAGAAGCTGCCCTCGAAATTTAACAAGACCCTGTCTCAAAATAAAACATTCTAAGAAAGGGGCTAGAGTTGCAATTCAGTGGTAGAGCACTTGCCTAGCACACACAAAGCTCTAGGTTCAACTCCCTAATAATAATAATAATAATAATAATAATAATAATAATAATAAATTTTTTAAAGTGCTGGGAAGAAATAATCATTTGCTTTCTATTTAATGTCTTATTTAAAATATAACATTGATCTATAAAAATAATCACTGTTAATAATATATTCCCATTTGTCCTGAGGCCCAGTCTATCCTGAGAATGCCACAAAACCAGATTTGTCTAGATTCCACAGAAGGTAACATGGGGAAATTACCATTCCTTTCAACAAGCACACATTTTGCCTTTCTCTCTCAGTTCATCTATTCAAATCTTTATTTCTTTCCCAATGTATTCATATTTCCTCATTTTACCAATGATCTTCAGTAACCTTTGTCTTATCCCTGCCAGTGTGCATTAAGCTAACATTTACTGAATGTCTATTACATAATGGGCAGCATAGGAGTTTTCCTTCAAAATAATATTTCTAGGAGACAGTCTCAAACAGCTCCCAAAACAAATAATTCCCTTGTTTCACAAATTTAATAATATTATATGAGCTAGGGTTTAGCTCAGTTGATAGAGTGCTGTTCTGCACTTTCTGAGGACCTACGTTTGATCCCCAGCATCATAAAAATGGGAGAAGGATGTGACAATCCACTCCTGAGGCAATCCCAAAATAATCAGTCATTGAACACCTATGAGGGTCAATAAAAGTCAGACCTGATTCAATGGCACCTAAGAACAACAATGTTATATATAGATATATGTGCATATATATATTTACATATATGCATATTCATATGTATACTTATGTATATATACATATTGGGGGGGCACTTGGGAGTTGAACCTAGGGCCTCACACATGCTGTTGCAAGCATTCTACTACTGAGCTGCAACCCCGAGCCCATTTTCTACTTTTTTGTTTTTTTCTTCAACCAGGGTCTCACTAAGTCACACAGTCTGCCTCTGGCCATAAACTTGAGATCTTCCTGCCTCTGCACCCCAGGTCACTGGGATTACAGGCATGTACCACCACATCTGGCTATAAATGTAATGATTTTTAATAAGTCAAACAGCTGAAGGGCTTCTTTGAAGCTCTGATGAAAGCTTTAGTCCTTCTTTCCTGGGTATATGCATATGTATAAAATCATATATATTATATAATATATTACATATTATATATAAAATTACATATATAATGATACATGTATAAACTTATATAATTTCAGGGGTTCCCAGGCTACTAGAGATCATAGGCTGAGAACTTTTTCACTAGAGTAACTCATAAATTAATTATTAGTCTCTGATTTTAGGATGATGTTTCTTGAATATCATTGAGGGTTAAACATCACAATGGGTAATAACATGTTCCTTTGCTGAGGGTAATTGTATAATTGCTCTTACGGCTCCACAAATGATTCCATTATAAATATATCTTAAACTGCCTATATCAGCTATCTAGTTTTAATTCTACATGGATTTAGGATACTTTTCTATACAAATAAATTTATTTTTAAAATCATCCTTTAAAAAGAAGGGTCTTTAGGAATAGACATTTATGTCAATTATATGATGAAACACTTAGTGGTTGTCCCTTTAGCCTGTTTCTAAGCCATTAGTTAGAAGAAACACGAACTGCCATATTAAAAGCTTTTTTCAAATAAATAGAACAAAACATAAATGTTCTTGCATAGTTACAAAGAAGCACAGCAGTTAGTCCTTTCTTTAAAGAATCAAAAAGTATTTAGTCAATTTGTGTTACAAAATATACCAGTCTGTTATGAAATTCAGAAATCCCATGCGGAGATCTTTGCAGTGCCATATTGAGCACAGACACACACACACAGCCTCCCTCCTTTGAATGCTGTCCTGAAAAACACAGCCTGCAGGTGGTGTTAGAGATCCAGCTGTGTGCTGCAACTTCAACCCTTCATCCTCAAACATCCTCTCATCCCAGACTCACTGGTTTTATTTTTTTTCTTACTGCTCTATAGCTGTAGAGCTTTCAGCTTGAGTTTTATCTAATAGGAGCACTGTTTGCCTCATCAAAAGAAAATCAAGCTCCAGGAAATAACATCCTGCTTAGATGTGACACCAAGGAACCAAGGCATTGATCTTGAGCTGGTAGGTTCTTCCACATGCTCAAGTTGGCTTCATGAATGAAATTTCTTTTTTAATTTAAATAAATTTTTCACTCTGAAAATTATACCTAGGAACTCCTACAATAATTTAGTCTCACAAAGCATCTCCATTATTCTTATACTCTATTGAATAAGGCAGTCCTTATTTCCCAGGTAAGCTGGTTAGTATCCTTCAGAATGTGGGTCCATGAGACTGCAGGCTGTTGAATTGACTTTTTGACCCTGACTGCTAGTGAGATGATTGATTACTTTGGTCTGGGAGGACACAACACAGACAGAAAAAGTAAAGGTCATAAAATAATTTGTAATAGATTGAGGAAATACAAATAATACAGAATTAAGACTTACAAACAGAAAGATTACTAACACTAAGTGATAATTCAACTATCTTCATCTCATATTATTCTCTGACTTCACATGCCATTTTATTGCCTACGTATCTCCCATAACCACCTATCACTTCAAGTGTCTGCTTTAAGTATCTGATTTTTGCTGTTGTTGTTAAACAATTGAATGTTTGCATGACACCAGAAAGCTTCTCTGTATCATTTAAAAATATTTAGTAAAGTCATATACAACAGAAATACCTATAGTTCTTTTAAAAAATAAAAATATACACTATAATAATGTAATATGTCATGATCAAAAATATAAATATGATATATTCCATATATTAAAATTATATGGAAGGGTAATATTGAAGCAACCTTAAAATGAGCTCTAAAAATGTCAAACTTTCCATTCTTTTTTTAATCTCTGCCTGTTTTATAAGGCTTGACTGGGAAGGTGGCTGCATAAATAGCTTTTCTTTCATTATCCCTTTCCTACAAATAGGATTTTTAAGTAGATCACTAATAATCAAGTTTCTCTCAAAACCATGGACCATTGTATTTTTGTTACAGCTGTTTGGTTTAATCAATCACAAATACACAGACTAAAAGCAAGAAAGAAAGAAAGAGAAAGAGAGAGAAGAAAAAGTGTGTTGTTAGGTATCATCAAGTTGGATCTGACTCATGGCAACCCTATGTACAAAAGAACAAAACACTACTCAACACTATGCTATGTTGTTGTTGTTGTTAGGTGCCGTCGAGTCGAGTCCGACTCATAGCGACCCTATGTACAGCAGATCGAAACACTTGCCGATTCTGTGCCAGGCAAACCATCTTATTTATGTTTAAGCCCATTGTTGCAGACACTGTGTTAATCCATCTGGTGGAGGGTTTTACTCTTTTCCATTGACCTGCCACTCTTCCAAACATGATGTCCTTCTCCAGGGATTGTTCTCTCCTGACCACATGTCCGAAATATGTAAGACGCAGTTTGGCCATTTTTGCTTCCAAGGAGCACTCTGGTTGTACCTCTTCTAGGACAGATCTGTTGGTTCTTTTGGCAGTCCATGGTATATTCAATAGACGTCTCCAGCACCACAATTCA